>PVKS010035283.1:0-20190 GCA_004027875.1 Aplodontia rufa
GTGAGTCTTGTGAGTTTAAATTTTTCAGTCTTAAAATAAAGGCATAGCACAGAAGGGTGTCTTAAGAATAAAGGCAAAACGTGCGAGCACTTGGACACTAGGCCCCGTTGCAGCTTGGACACTTCGTGAAAGTAGGGCCTGAGTGAGCCCAACAAACAAGCCTTCCCCCTTCACCTGGAAAGGGGTGGCTCACCTGCAAAGCAAGGCTTCCTGGGTCACAGCAAGTTGCACAACAGAACTTTCAGTGGAAATAAGCACGAAAAGTAAATGATAAGCTTGTCTTTGCTTGAAATGGTAACATCTAAATCCAGGTTTTTATCTGTTGTATTGAGGCTGTTTGCTGAAGAAGTGGTATAAATTTTTCAAAGGCTATTGCAGTGAAAAACCGATCCTGAGACCCTGTCGTGTATACATTTGTACGTATTCATATGCTATGTTGGTCTATGGGATAACCAAGGTTGCAACAGTGAAGGCAGGCATCTTTGTTTCCAGCTTCAGCAGAGATTGCTGTTAAAGGTTTTAAGGTGTTTTATTTTGGCACACATGAATGGGATTTAATGTGAAGTGAATCGCATCTGTTTACGTGATGAAGTATAGTAATAGATTATTATTATTATTAAAACAGTGTATTCCAAGGTAAACCTCCTTGGGATGTATTCATTTTCTAAAAATTGATTAATTTAGCTTGTTCATATTTTCTTGAGCAAATTCACAGGTCTAACTAAGCATAAAGGAAATTTGCCTATGTATTCCTTTGCATATTGAGCTGCAGAGAGTTGCCTAAGGCCATGCAATGCAAGCTGCTGTTTTGATTGTATTTACCCAACTAGTCAGTCAATTTCTTTTAGCTTTGAGTCAGTTCAGGTTTTTTTTTTTTTTAATTTTTCTCTTGACTTGAGTTTTGTAAGATATACATTTCTAAGAAGATACCTGTTTCTGTTTAAAATTTCACCTTTATTAATAGTCGAACCCTCTTTTTCTCTCTTTCCATTGTTCTCTTTTTTCCTTTTCCTTTTCTTTCTTTCTTTCTTTCTTGACTAGTGTTACTAAAAGTGTTTTGGTTTTTGTTTCATAAATCTCTTCTTTTGAAAAGGACCAGTTTTCAACTTGGCTGTTTCCTGTTTTAATTTTATTTGGTCTATTATCTTTATTTTCTTCTTTCTGTGTTCTTTGGATTTAGTTTGTATTATTTTTGTTACAATTTTTTTAGGTAGGGCTCTTTGCACATTAAGATTTGTTTGTAAATGTTCCTGTAATTGTTTAACTAAGAGTAAAACTTCTACGTAGTGGTTAACAGCATGTCCTGAGCTGTGATATATGATGGGTTTTCACTGTTCAGTTCCTACTATCTTCTCATTTTCGTTTTTTCTTTGTTGAGCCATGACTTATAAAGAAGTATGTTTAAGCTTTCGGACATATGGACATCTTAGCTATTTTTTAAAATGTCTGTATTATGTCTGTCTGTTTCTTGTTGAGCCTTCCTTTGTGACTTAGTATGGTACATGTAAATGTGGATGTGTATTTTAATGTTTCATACATGCTGAGAAGGGTATTCTGTAAATGTTGTAGCATTCCTTCTTTATATTGTGAAGTTCAAATCTTCTCTATCCTTTTTTGTTTACTAGAATTGGTACTCACTAAGAACTATTTTTAAATTTCCCATAATGGTGGATTTGGTGATTTTTCTTTTTATGTGCATTTTTGCTTCATGCTATTTAAGGTTATATTGTGAGGTATTGTTGAGAATTGCTAATATATTTCTGGTGATGTCTTCTATTACGTAATGATCCTTGTTATTCATAATAACTGCCCCCCCATTTTTAACCTTAATCTGTTTAGTTTGATACTTTAGTGAATGTTAGATTTCTTCCAGCCAACTTATTGTGTACTTTCTACCAACCGTGCTTTTCTTGCCTTCCCCCCGTCTTTCATAGCAAATGATTTGTCTTTATTCCTTTCTTTTTCTTTTACTGTGGAAAAAGTTATGCCTTCTATTTTAATGCTTTGAATGATTACCTTTCATGATTTTATTGAGGACTAACTTATAAACACCACATTTATAACTTTATTTATAAAGTGTTAAATTTATTGCTTAATTTCTATATTACCATAACCTACATCAAGATGTTTATAACATTTCCATCACCCTAGAGAGTTCCCTTGTGCCCCTATCAAAATAATACTTCCTTACGGACGTAACCACTGTTTTGCCTATTCTTAAACTTTAAATAAATGTAATCCTAAAAAATAAACTCTTCTGTTTTTGCTTATGTCACTCATCATATTCTTTGAGATTCATCCGTGCACTGCAACTAGTAGTCTGCTCTTTTTATTTAATATTTTTAGTATTCATTGTATGACTGTTCAACAATTTATTATTTTTTTATTCCTTTTGACAAACATAGGAACTATTTACACTTTGGGGAGTGATTTTTACTTCTTCCAGTTCTTACAATGCCTGTCCCAAAATCCAGTCAGAAAGTCCTCTTGGCCTTGTCCCTAAAATATATCTGGAATTCTTCCTCTAACCCACTTCTGCACTGGTAGTATTTTGTGCTAACTATCACACCTGCTTCTTGCCTTGGGGCTTCTAAAAACCTTTGCATTTCCTGAAAAGAATGTCTTTTGTTATTCATAACAAATCCCAGACCACCAGCAGCTGAAGATGCTGCTGCAGGAAGGAAACTGATCACAGTGAGGAGCCAACTCAGTTTTAGAGGGTTGGAACTTGAATACTTCCCCAACCTTCCCAGAGGGGAAAGGTGCAGGGCTTTGAGCTTGCTCTCTTTTGTTCTAAGGCTTCCGTAGACTGGTTTGGGAATGGCCCAGTAGCCCCAAAGGGACTGCTGCAATTCAATGGTGTCTTTAGCACAAACGTTACCTATTGAGAAAGAAAGCCAATGATACCCTTAGGACACAGTGGCAAAGCACATAGTGTTCAGGGATTTGAGAGGCAGGTAAAGTTCCCACATTCTCAACAATACCATGCAAACAAAGCCTATGACTATCCCATCCTCAAGAGTATACCCCAACCTTAAAAACCAAAACTTGTCCTCTCACTGCTTTTGGAGCACTGGATAAGGAGTTGGACTCCATACCACATACTCAAATGTTGATCAGACATCCAGCTGTCACATCTGGGGATCTGATGGTGTTCTATCCCAGATCTGAGTCCCAACACTACAGGACTACACACACAATAGCACCCACCACTTGTTAAAAGTGACAAGACAGATTTATTATAAACAAATGGAATGAACTGAGATTAACTGCAAAGCAGGCAAAGGCGACAGGTTTTTAAGAGCAGAACAGAGAGTGAACAAAAAGGAACTATGGGAAAGTGAAAAGGGAACCAAAAAAGGGACTAGTGTGGCTATGGAGATATGGAAAAATGTAGAAGGGGGAAAAGAAAATTACTGAAACCAGTTTGGCAACATGGTTTTGGAAAATGTTCATTTTGAGGTTTGGCACCATTTCATTTTCATGAGATGGCATATAGGGACTGGAATTACTTTTATAAGGATAAGGCCTACTGGTGGTAACCAAGGTAAAGTTTGGTCCAGCCTCTCATCACAGTGTTCGCACAAGTCCTTTGTGTCCCATGGGGGTTCACAATAAGTAAGACTGGGACCTATGACAAAAGCCTTTGAGGGACCCCCAGCAATGACTACTGGGATTTTGGACAAGCGAATTTCCATTTGAGTCAGTTACTAGCTTGCCCTCAGACATTAACTGAAACTACCTCAGGACTGAAGGACATAAAATAATCTTATCACTTCACACTCATTAAGGTGGTTGCTATTTAAAAAAAAAAAAAATCCAAACTAGCAAGTGGTAAAGATGTGGAAAAATTGGAACTCTTATGCATTGTTGGTAGAAATATAAAATAGTATAGTCACTATGGAGAACAATATTACAGCACTTCAAAAAGTTAGAATTACCACATGAGCCAACAGTCTCATTTCTCGGTATATAATCACATTCATAACAGAATTACAGCAGTCAAAAAAGTAAAAGCAACCAAGGTGTCCACTGGCAGATAAATGGATTAATTCATACAACGGACTATTATTCACTCTTAAGAAACGGACATCTGATATGTGCTCCAACATGGTTGAGCCTTCAGGACATTATGCTAAGTGTGATAAACTAGTCACACAAAGACAAATTCTGTATGATTTCATTTTTATGAGGCTTATAGAATGTTCAAATCCATAGAAACAAAGTAGAATGCCAAAAGCTAGAGGGAAGAGCAAATAGGGAGCTGTTGGTTAGTGGGTATAGAGTTGCAGTTTTGTAAGATGAAAAAGTTTGGGGGATTAATTTCAAAACAACCAAAATACACTTAACACTACTCATTTGAACATTTAATCCATTATGTCCCATTGTCCTATTTATGAGGCACCTATAAAAACTTAAATTGAACACCAAATAGTACCACTTATGTTAACTTTGAAATGTTTTTAGAATTCTGTTCATTTGAGAAAATAGGTGACTGATTAGTGAAAATATTCATTAATAATGTTAAAATTGCCATTCGCATGCCAGTAATCCCAATGGTTTGAGAAGCTGAGACAGGAGGAACACAAGTTCAAAGCCAGCCTCAGCAATTTAGTGAGGCCCTAAGCAACTTAATGATACCCTATCTCAAAACAAAAAATAAGAAGTGTCCCGGGGTTGAATCCCCTGTAACAAAAATAATAATAATGTTAATGTCATTAATATTAATGATAATAAAATATATGGTAAGCTCTGGATTATGATTTCCAAGCTGTTTTAAAGTACCTGTGTCAGTTTCAATGAAATATTCATAGAATTGGAAACTTGGGGTTCAATGAATTAAAAATGGTGAAGATGGTGAACTTCATGTTATTCATATTTTACTATAGCTAGTGAAAAAAATTTAAAAACTAAATAATAGTCTTAAAACTTTAAATACTTATGATGTGTTTGTTGGTTGATGTTGGAGGAATGTGCTAATGGGGATGGTGGTGCTTAGAAGAGATCCATAATAAAATGGAAATGGTTTGCACAAGTAAATGTGACATCAAATGTGTGGTGATTTCCCACACCAATCATTCTCCAACTCTCATCACCAACTGGACTCTTTACAATTCAGTTATGACACTAACAGTGCAAACCTCACAGATTAAGGACTTATTTCTACAAGACTACCCCCAACTTCAGACACCAGTCAAGGAGTAGATCCTCAGGTGCAATGGTCAATCTGAATTGTCAACATGGTTAGATTAAGATACGCCTAAGATTAAGAGTCTTCTGGTTGTGTCAATGAGGGTATTTCTAGGAAAGATTCACATGTGGGATAACAAACTGAAAGCAGAGACCCACCGTAAGTGTGGGCAGCACCGACCAATAGGTTGGAAGGTTGGATGGAATAAAAGCTGGAAGAATAAGGAAGCAGAAACAGATAAACTAAAACAGTTGGATTAAAGTTCAAATATTAGAATAAAAGATGCTTCTAGCACTCTAATCACTCAGGAAATTGCAAGAATTTTAGCACCTTTGTGTCAGTAACTCAGTTCAAAGTCTAAATATTACAACAAAAGATGCTCCTAGCATTCCTTCCCTCAGGAAATTATAAATTATAAAGGTTCTAGTAACTGTGTCAGCACCTGGAGGCAGAGACCAAATATATATTTCGGATTAAGTTACAATGGGAATATTCTACTGGAGGAATGTGGAATTACTCAGCAGACTTACAAATAAATATCTTTTTTCCCTTGAGGACTGATTTTGGAATAGCATGAGGAGCTGCCAGATTCTATTCTGTGGATAGTGCTCTGTAAACAGATCTGGATTGACCATCAAAGAGTTGCTTAATTATGGATAGCAATTTCTAGGTAAATGAATAGAATCCTGTTTGGAAGGACACACTGTGTTCAAAAAAATTAAAAACAAATAGCTTGAACTGTACCTAGAAGCCTTCTATGCTGGCATCCTGCAATCCTATAGAACCAGCACCACGTGGTTGCCACTAAGGACTGCCACTATCTCAAGCAGTAGCCAAGCCTTCAGGGACCATGGCTGCAGCTGTGCCTGGGTGGATGAGCATGCTGAAAAACTTTCCTAAGCCCCCTTGTGCAAGGAGGGTGACCTACCAGTCTCAAAGGAATTTTTATTCCCTTGAGCCTGAGATGGATGTGGTCTTGCCAATTCCTGAGATTTCCCCCAAACAATCTTTCTTTTTGCCTCTGGGCAACATTTTAAAAATTCCTTTAGTGGTTGGTGGTAATGTCTTTAACAACTGCAATTTCTTTAGCCTCAGTTTTACTTCATTCTTTCAAGTCCAAGCTTTTCAAATTATTCTGTTCTGCTTTCTGCTCCCCGTATTATCATAATACACTTGGCTAAAAGCTGCCAGCAATGTCCATGCCACTGCCTGAATATTATGGTGTCTAGAAATTTCTTATGCCAGATGAAGAAGTCCATTGCTTTTAAAATCAGGCTCACAGAAAGTCTCAGGACATTTGCAAAGTACAGGCAACTTCTTAACCAGAACATAACATGAATGGCCTCTAGTCCAATTTCCAATAGAGCCCTCCTGTCTTTTCTTAGCACAGTCCTGTCAGCATGCTGGCCTTTTGAGCTCCCACCAAAACTGTGCATCAAGATCCACTTACATCATTCTAAAGCTTTTCCACCTTGCATTGCTAAACTTTCCAAAATTTCTCTCACAAAATCCAAAAAGCTCCAAAAGCTTCTAAACCACATGGTCTAGTTAGTCACTCAACAGCCCCACTCTTGGTACCAATTTTTTTCAATAAGCTTTTTTGCTACAGTGACTAAAAGACCTGACAAGAACAATTTTAGGAGGAAAAGTCTGCTTAGGGGCTCCTGGTTTCAAAGGCCTTAGTCCATGGGAGGCCAGTTCCATTCCTTGGGGCTTGAAAGGAGTCAGAACATCATGGTGCAAGAATGTGGTGGAGGGAAGTGGCTTACATGATGGTCAGGGAGCAGAGAGACTCCATGCCATATACAAAATATATACCCCAAATGCACAACCACAATGACCCATCTCCTTCAGTCACCCTACCAGCCTATCAGGGGATTAACTCACTATGCAGTTAAGGCTCTCATAACCCGATCATTTCACCTCAGCTTTCCTGGATTGTCTTACATGAGCTTTTTGGGGGACACCTCACATTCAAACCATAACAGTGCACGTGTATGTCATTCTGGGGATCAAACCCAGGCCCTCATACATGCCTGGAAAGTGCTCTGTCACTGAGCTCTACCCTCATCCCCTACCAATGAGTCTTGACAGGGATAAACACTAAGTGGACTGGGCTTTGCCTAGCAATCATAGATGCAGATGTTCAGAGTACTTTAAAAGACCGGAACAAAAGATATTATACAGGGGCTGGAGCAGTGGCTCAGCAGTTACGGCGCTTGCCCGGCTTGCACAAGTACATGGGTTCGAACCCCAGCACCCATGTATACAACTAAGTGTCAGAGCAATGAGCATGTGAAAAACTCAATAAAAACCGATTCTCTCTCTCTCTCTCATGCTGTCCTTCTCTCTTTTTTTTTTTTTAAAGAGAGAGGGACAGTGAAAGAGACAGAGAAAGAGAAACAACTTTATTTAGTTTTTCACATGGCCTTCATTGCTCCAACACTTAGTTGTGTACGTGGTGCTGGGGTTTGAACCGGGTCCTCATGCTTGCCAGGCAAGCGCCAAAACCGCCAAGCCACCACTCCAGCCCCAATGTCCTTCTCTCATTAAAAAAAAAAAAAAAGATATTGTACAAATTTGAACCACCAAGTCACACTACTTCAAATAAGGAATACATGTGGTATAACCCTTGATTTTAACTGTACAGAGAGACATTCTCCTCAGAATTGTTTGATAGAGAATTAGAACAAGCAATTGAAACACTGGTTGTCTAAAATGAGACAAGATGAGGACATGAAGGGCTCTTTCACACCTTCACATGTGGATATTGCTTTCAACATGAGTCTGAGGGAGTATCCTCACTAGGTAAATCCTGGTAGATATTCAGAAAATGGGTGGTTGCAGATGCTTGGACTGTACAGTTTTTCCCACATGGATAACTGATAACTATACTTACTTCTTCCTTTTCCACATCACTCCAGCTTTGCTTTATGGTCACAGGACCAGGTATTCAACTAGAAGAGTTGGAAGCAAGGATGATTACTGTACAAGAAGCAGTTTTATTTTGGAATCCCTAGTGGCCTGTTGAGGTAGCTTGTGTCTTCACCCCTTATGGCAAAATTGGCATTAACAGTTAATGCAGATAACATTGACTTAACAGTGGTAATTTCCCACTATTTCTGTAGCTGTGTAACCCTACGCTGCATGAATGGGGGAGGCACTCACTAAACTATTATTTCTGTCTAAATCTAGACCAGCACAGTAGTTGAACAGGACTCATATGCCTACCAAAATGGAGAAATTTAGAAGAGGGTCAAGGAGTGAGTTAACATGTTCTCTAATGGAGAAACACAGTAATACATTAACACTGTGAAAGAAGCCTGGAGCAAGAGATGGTATCTTTTATTCAATTATACCAAATATCTGAAAGTGTAAAGCAGTCTGTTTCTGAGACTACTCCTACTTTTGGGACTTTAATGGATCAAACGGAAGCCTACAAACCAAAGTTCATCCTAGGAGACATTTTCTTACTAGAGTATGATGGACTAGAGTGTGCCCTCTAGTAATATGGCAGTATCTTTTATTTTTCAGGTTACATCTCCCATGATGTAATATTGTCTATACTTGCATTGTTGGTTAATTATAATACTGATATTGATAGTCAATAGATATTAGAAAATTGAGTTAAAAGCTTCCAATATGTAGCTCACATTGACTTTTTGAAATGTTGCTCAGACAGGTATGGTCTTTTTATTTCAAGGGATCCATGGTCAAAGACCAGGGGTTAGCTTGTGATGTATTACCAAAAAAAACAAAAAACAAAACATATATCTGATATTTTTCCTGATTTAGAGCTTCTAAAATCTTCAGAAATTCTTTAGAGAAAGTATTATCTTTTGTTATTCATAATTAGCCCCCTTTGATCATACGGAGTTGATGCTAATAATGTGACTCATGGTGGGGCTCCTAGATATCTTTTGATGGGGCTGGTAACCAAAGGAAACAATTCTCACCCACCTCCTATCCTGACTTCCAGAAGAGAGGCACTAGAGCTTACAGTCCAGTAATGTTAAGTACATCCACATTGTTGAACTCTGCATTGCAAAACTGAAACTTTGTCCATTAAGCTCCCCAGTGTCCCAGGTCCCTGGTGTCCACCATTTTTTGTCTCTAAATTGTGACTGAGGAGACAGCTTCTCATTTAGTCAAACATAAACCAGCTCTCGTTGTCTTTATTCACACACATTTGTTATTTCGATGACTGATACCGAGCATCCACTTCCTGCCCGTCTTTGGGATAGTGGCTTCAGAAATTAGGACCTCAGCTCCGTTATCAGTAGCCAAGCTGCTCCCCCACACCCCGCAGCGGGCGAATGATTCAGAACCGAGAGGAAGCGAGCTGAGGCCCCGCCCGGGCGCTGTCCAGGGTCCTGCCTTCTCCGGCGATGAAAGAATGGTTGGGACTGCCTCTGTCCGCAGCGTCTCTGCCCAGTCAGGTCCCCCGCCAGGTTCCGGGCCACCGAGCGTAAGGAATCGGGGACGAGAGTCTGCGGCCGGCTCCCCGCCAGCCCGCCCGGGTCGCCAGCGCTGCAACCGCCGAAGGCCAGGCCCGGGAGCGGCGCTGCAGAGCCCCGTCCTCCGGCTCCAACTCTGCAACCGCAGCCTCCGCTCCGCGCCTCGTCCTAGAGCCTGAGGGCTGATTCTCCGCGCCCGACTAAACGAACAGACCTCAAAAGTCCACAGAAACTGGGCGCCCGGGAGAGATCCGAGGCTGCAGTTCCAGAGGTCTCCAGAGCGCGGCGTGTAAGGACGGTGTTCAGCAAGCTGCAGGACCCCGGGATAGGGTCGCCACCTGGAGGAGCTGCCGGGAAGTTCGAAAGGAATACAGATGTTTCCGGAAGATTTGGATCCTTTTGCTTCGGTACACTCATTCATTATGGAATGACGGGCACAACAGGCACTATGGTGTGGGCGGGAAATACAACGGAGAACAAAAGCGCCACAGTCTGTCCTCGTTGAACTTTCCCGAAGAAGAGAGGCAGACATAATGCAGAAATAAATTAATTAAATATGGGAGTAATAGAAAAACATGATGCTTTGTTAGAAAGTGTAGGTGATGATAGCATCTAAGATGGAGAGCTCAGCCTCTCCAGGGAGGCAATATTTAAACTGTAAAATAAGGATGGTCTACAGCTCTGAGAAGTGGGAAGAGGCGCTCAGTAGGCAGAGAATTAGCTATATACAAAGGTCTGAGTTGTGAAAGTTTGGAGAACTCAAGGACTTGAAACATCATCCACTTATCGTTCACTCATGCAACAAATATTGAGTACTCACTATACAGCAGGCACTGTACAAGGTGTTGATTCTAAACTGAACTTCCATTTTAAATTAGTGGTTAATTTTAATTAAATGTTTTCAAAAATGTTTAATACTTTGCAGTCACAAGGGACATTCATCAGTAAATTTCTCAGTAGTGCTAGTTTTAAGTTTTATTTTCAATGATTTTCCAGCCTTTTTAATCTACTGTAACCTTTCCTCTATGAGGTGCTGAAATTGTTTCAAAAGCAAGAATTTTACTTTATCTGACGTTATCACCTTGATAGGAAGCATTTGTGTGTGCTGGAGTTTTTCTTGAGGATCTTGGAAATCTTGTCTGCAGGATGAGCTGCTCACTGTAGCGAAGCTGCCATGTGAAAGGACTATCTTTGCTTTGCTGCATATCCTTTTGTTATGACAACCCCAAGTTAGCTTTCTTTAATTACCAATGACTGTCCTCAGTAGGAATCAACCTCAGTAATGCCCCCTTTTCATGTTATCACCTTCGTAAAATAGTGGTTATCACTAAACATTACATGTAAGGTTTACATGATTGCCGTTTGCTCCCTTCCGACTGGCATGGCTCCCTCTTATTGCCAGCCCTGTCACTCTGATCCAGAGGCTATTATACCAATGTGATATCCAGTCCAGTTTCCTAGGAAACAGTTCCTAAAATCTTTGGAAATTGTGAAGTGACAAGGATCTTATTTTTATGCTAATGAAAGGAATGTGTATGGCCTCAGGTTGGGGGCTGGTGACCTTGAGAACCAACCAGGAGATTAGGGAGTTGGAACACTCAGCCACACCTCAACCTCCAGTGAAAAGAGGGGGGTGCACATTGATCATCAGTGGCCAATTATGTAACCAATCATGCCTACCTTGTAAAGCTTCCATAAAATCCCCAAAGGATGGAGTTCAGAGTTTCCCAGTTGCTGAACACATCCACATGCTGAAAGGGTGGCACACCCTGAGTCCATAGGAACAGAAGCCTTCCAAACATCACCCTTTGTACCTCTTATCCGGTTGTTCATTTATATCCTTTGTGATATGCTTTATAATAAATGGATTAATTTAAGCATGAGTTCTCTGAGCCATTTTTCAAATTATCAAACTCGTGGAGAGGTTGTTGGAACCCTGATTTATATCCTATTGGTCATAAGTACAGGTCACAGCCTGGGAGTTTCAATGGCCACCTGCAGTGGGGGACAGTCTTGTGGGTCTAAACTTAACCTGTGGAATCTGATGCTATCACTGGGTGTCAGGACTGAATGGAAGGACATCCCATCCAGTAGTGTTGGAAAGTTGTTTGGCATAGGAAAGCCCCACAGTTTGATAACCGGAAATGTGAGCATTCACTGTGTAAAAGAAAAGGTTGCTTTTCCCTTACAATCAGTTAAGCGGCAAGGAGAAAAAAATAAATGGAATTTTGAGTGGAGTAAAGAAAGCAAATTCTTTGACACTATTCCCATCAACAGTTAGCTGACCTGGAATCTGACTGGTCTGCTTCCACCAGTGGAAAAATGACAGAACAGACTTAATGTCAGCCTGGACCTAGTTTCTTCTTCTTTCTGTGCTGGGGATCAAACCCAGGGCCTCACTCATGCTAGGCAAGTGCTCTACTTCTGAACTCCAGCCCCAGCCCCAGCCTTTTAGACAAATGGCAACTTCTGCTTGGCCCTCTTAATTCCTGAGCATCCACCTAAGAAATCCTTCCCTGCTGGAAAGACCAAAGACAAGAGGGAAGAGAAGCCCAGCTGAACTCAGGCCATCCTTTACAAGGTACCAGACATAGAGTAAAAGTGATTTTGTGGCCTCCAGAGCAACCTGGCTAATTGAATACTGCTAAGGGACTCCAAATGATACCATGTGGAATGTAAGAAATACTCAGCTGAGCCTTTTTTGAATTCTAATCCACCAAGTCATAATTTAATGAAATAGTTTTTATTTTAAGCCACTAAATTCTGGGTTCATTTGTTACATGGTTTTAGAAAGCCAGAATAGTCTGACAGACTTTTTTTTTTTTGGTCATGTTTTTGCCAAATGGAAGATCCTGTTTCTAACTGTAACCCCAATATCTTGTGTCTCCTTTTAAGGAAATTAAGCCTCCCTTCCTTTCGTAATAGGCTTCCAAAAGTGTTCACTGCAAAAGTAGAGTCCCATTTTCTATTAAAAAATTAGTGATTCTCAAATATTAATATACCTAATAATTGCCTAGGAAATTAAAATGCTGGTTCCTAAGGACCCTAATCCAGATAGTCTCATTTAGTAAGTCTGGTGTGGAGCTCAGGAATCAATTTTAAAACAGACACCCAAACCTGGTATGGTGTTGCACACCTGTAATCCCAGCTACTTGGGAGGCTGAGACAGGAGGACTGTAAGTTTGGAACTAACCTGGGTGACTTAGCAAGACCTTGTCTCAGAATAAAAATTTTAAAATGGGCTGGGGATGTAGCTTAGTGGTACAGCATTTGCCTAGCATGTGCAAGACCCTGGCTTCAGTCCCTAATACTGGGAAACAAAAGAGAGAGAGAGAGAGAGAGAGAGACACACACCCACATGATTAATTCACTGGTGGTCCCAAGAACACACATGGAAAAGAATTCCAATAAGACATGCCAGAGATGGCAAGGCCATGAACAAAGCCAGGGTTGTTGGAATGAGAAGGGAAAAAAGGAACATAAATATTCTCTGGTTCCATTCTCAAGTTTCATTTCTAGGTTTCTCCCAAGTTCTTAAGTTTTGAATCCAAATAAAAATACATTGTACTTTTCAGATAGCTTTTTTCATTTAGTCTCTACACCCTTGTGTGAAGTAGAACAGATGTTTTACAGAGAAGTGGCTAACCAGTATCTAACAGATGTCAGCAGCAATATTGCTGTGCAGAGATTATTTTATATGCCAAGAACAAAAGTCATCATTCTGAAGTTTTATTTCTTCTAATTTTTATTTTTTGAAATAATGAAATAATGTCAGGGTCTCCAAATCAGGAACACCACCACCAGGACCCATCTTCTTTATTTTGCTCATTACAATGGGGCTTAATGACTAAATGTGGATTGTTTATTCCAACGGCTTCCAGCAGCTTCTGGGCTTCCTCATCAAATGCCTCTTTACATAACCTGAGAAAACAAGGCACCATCTCTTTTCCTGAATTCAGTTTCCCTATAGCCTTCCACTTCCCTCAGTCAAGGATTTCATTTTTTAAAAAAATGTCTATTAAAACAGAGAATGTTTACAAGGATGGTGAGTGGGGAAAAAGGACAGATACTATGAAGGAGATACAGTAGTCAAAGTAAAATGAAATACACCAGAGAAATGAATTAAAATTTAAAGAGCCTTTTTCTATCCAAGCAAGATAGTACTACCAATGATAATGTTGAAATAGTTGATACATTCATTGCTTATTATGCTAGGCCTTTTATAAGTACTTAGCCTATATACTGATTCAGTGATCTTCACAATAACCCTACATGTCAATTTTATAAGTTCGCCCTTTTTATAGATAAGGAAACCAAAAACATAGATAAGGGGAATATCCTAAATTAAACATTTAGTAAGAGGTGGTGCCAGAAACCAAACTCAGGTAGTCTGGCTGCAGAGTACTCAACTCTTAACCACTATGTTGTATTAAGTTTCTCAAAATCCAATGTTCAAGGATCCCTAAGGATCCACAATGAGGTTAGTTCTGAGGCCTGCAATAAATGAATGGTTCCCAAAATTACTTGTTACTGTAAACTCTCCTGAGAAACCAATGAAGACTTACCCTAGAATTTGTAGTTTACATTCTTGAGACTTCAAGACTTCACATAACTTCCTAATTCCTTCACGCCCCAAAATATTATGTGTCAGGTTCATTACTATCAGTCTTTGATTGCTGCAAAGTGTAGAAGAAAGATACTGACAACAGAGAGAAGTCAAACCACAGTACTCCAACCTGTAGAAAAGAGAGACAAAAGATTAAAAAGTGACTTTATCCCACAACAGAGCAAGCACGTAAAGGATCTATAGCGTTCAAATAGAAGATAATTCCAGAAACTTAAAAAAATGAACACTGGGTAAATTCAAGAACTACAAATACTTTATATTATTATTTCTAGATATTTATAGGCTAAGCATATCCATTCCTTAATTATCAATTGCAAGTCCATAGTTATAGTCCAGGGAATAATTATGCAAGTGCACTACCTTATAAATAACTTCTGCACCTGTTTCCCCAACCAACTAATTTGAATTTAATTTTCACCTTTCAATTACCTTACCATTAAAAAATTGTGCCTATACAGGTGCTAAGCATAGAATTTTTCAAATGTTGCTACATGGAATTCATGTTAATGTGGAAGAGAAACAGCCACACTAATTATAACACAGGGCTCAGAAATATTGCACAAAATATACCATAGGGCAAAAAGCATTATAACAAAGAATTTTCAAGAATGCATCAGGAAATTTAATCAACTTACATCTGCATTCTCTAACAATTCCAAAATGTACAAAACAAAAACAGAATGCCAAGTAAAAAACACAAATCCAGTAGTATAATGGAAATTTAATTTTTTATGGTCATTAACAAAATTATCTGCCAAAACCCCCCCACTAAAACTGTAGATAGTTTGGCCAGCAGAATTAACTGATAGAATCTTATGTGTTAGACTGTTTTGTGTTGCTATAACAGAATACCTGATGCTGCATAATGTATAAAGAGATTTAGCTCATAATTTTGGAGATCCAAGAGTACAGTGCTGACACCTACCTGCCTCTGGTGAGGACCTTCTGCTACATCACAACATGGAAGATGAATCATGCTGGGAATGTGTGCAAGAGGGAATTAGGAAAACAAAGAGATATTCAGGGGTCAGGCCCATTCTTTTTATAAGAGAACTAACCAAGGTCCTTGAAGAACTACATTAAATTCTTCTGGAGGTGATGTCCCCAATAATCTAATTACCTCCCACTAGGTCCCACCTGTTAAAAAAAAAAAGTTCCACTACTTCAACACTGTCACAGTAGAGCCAACATATGAATCTTTGAGGGACACATTCAAATAATATGCAAACCATAGCATACTGCAACTAGCAACTCTTAATATTCTTTTCAAGTGCACCATAGAACACATATAGAAACATAACATATTGACCCTTAAGCAAATGCCAACAGATCTCAAAAAATTAAAATCACATACAGTATATTCTCAGACCAAAATTCTAGAGATTAAATATGAAAATGAAACCCTCTTATATTAAAAATTAACAAGTACATTTTAAAACAACCCATGTGTTGAAAAAATATAATGGACATTTGAAGTATTTTAAATTAAAAGCAAAACACTGCATATAATATCAATACTTGAAGGATGAAGTTAATAGTGTTATTTGAAGAGAAACCATAACCTTAAATATCTATGTTAGGAAAGAAGAATAGAAATTATATGACCCAAATAAACTCTCAACTCAAGAATTTAGAAAAGGAATGGCAAAATAAATCCAAAATAAACCCAATGACAGTACAAGAAATAAAATTATAAAATTAATGAAACAGAAAGTACAATACAATAGAGAATATCAATGTTGTATTCTTTGAAAAAAATGAAATGTGAAATGACTCAAATTGCCAATATCAGGATTGAGGAAAGATATCACTATACATGATTTATACATTAAACAGATGGTAAAATATTAGAAATCTGCCAATAAGTTCTAAAATTTAGATAAAATGGATAAAAATCAATAATGTAATTTACCAAAAAGTACTCAATAAAAAACCTAAACATATAATTTTAAAATTTTAAATCAAAAGTCAAAACAATCTGCATACAATGGAAACTCTAGATGGCTTCACCAGGTATTTCCTAAATTCAAAAAATTCCAGTCTTACTAAATTCCTCCCAGGAAAACATAAAGGAACATTCCTGAACTCAATTTATGAAATTACTGCAACTTAGATACAAAAACTTAACGAGGATTACACAAGAAAATTATAAAAATCTCCATTATAAAAAAAGATGCTTAAATACCACTCATACTGACAAAATAAGTCACATAATATATGTAACAGGTATCATGGGTGAATTGGTTTTAACCCAGAAATGTAAGTTTGGTATAATAAAAAAATGTAATTAATCAGATTTGACAATTTTCTTAAATTCAACATCCATTTAGAATTTTAAAGTATAAACAAAAAATCTTAGCAAGCTAGATGTAGAAGAAAATTTCTTTAAATTATTAAGTGGGTGATTTACTGAAAATTTTCTGTAGAAACTAGGAACAACAGAAGGAAACCCAATCTCCCTAGACATAGTAATATTATATCAACAGTTATTAAGGTAATAAAAAAATAAAAGGGAAAATAATATTATTCTCAAATGATCATTGTATACCTAGAAAATCCAAAAGTATCTAAAGTAATAGGATCAACAAGCAAATGTGACAGGCCACAAGATATGAAACATACCAAAACCAATTGTGCCTAAGAAATAAACACAATGAAAAATAACAATAATCTTTTACAACGGCATTAAAATATAACAAGCATTTTTGAATAAAGTTGTACAACAAAATACATAGTCACTCAAGGAAAATTACTCAGATTTATTGGGAGACCTAAACAGAGACATATTTCATTCTGGCATATCAAGGACTCATTAATTTATAGATTCAATGTAATTCCAGTCAATAAGCCAATACATAGGTGGGATGAGCATGTACCTTGATAATCAGATATTTTAACATTTTACTTGGAAATGCAAAGGAGAAAGGAGTCAAAGTTGTTTCAATGAGGGCTGGAGCGGTGGCTTGGCGGTTACGGCACTTGCCTGGCATGCGCTAGTACACGGGTTTAAACCCCAGCACTCACATACACAACTAAGTGTCAGAGCAATGAAAGCCATGTGAAAATCTAAATAAAAATTGATTCTCTCTCTCACTCTCCTTCTCTTGTTAAAAAAAATTGTATCAGTGATTATTATCAGATAAATATTTTGGATGTGGTCTAGTGCTCATTAGGGCTTATTACAGAACTGTATTAAGACAATACATTATTAAGCCTGGGGAATTACAAACAAGTTAATGGGAAAGAAGAGGAAAACCAGTTGTGGCTCCATCTACCAGTGAAAAACCTAACCTGTAACAGGGTGTCCCTGTCAAGCAGTAAGAGAAAAAAAAAAACTTCAATAAATTTTGCTAAAGAAAATGAGTATCTATATAGGAGAAGTATTGAAATGAACTTTACCTCCAACCATATTTTAGAAGATAAAGACCCAACTGCTTCATAATTTGCCTTTGCTATTTAGGAGATAATGAGTTTCTATAAATATTATAAAAGGCTTCCATCTTTCTACCCCCAATCCCACTGGGCTGAAGGTCTGGATGTAGGTGAGGAATGGTTAAAGAATAAGTGGAAGTTATGGCCACCAAGATGAGATTTTGGGGAAAGAACAATGATAGTACTTGGGAAAAACAACATAGAACCTGGGAAGTGCAGAGAGTAGGAAGAGCAATTAAAGTTCTCAATTTCTTCCCAGATCTAACTAACACTACAACCTGGCAAAATAGCTATGTGGTCTGTGTAAAGCAAGCAGAAGCTGCACCTCACCATCTGACCCACTGTCTGGTTTGTCATGCCTGTCCACAAGCTATATAAACAGAAAACCTCCTGTGAACACAGAAGGCCCTGAACTTCTGTGCCTGATGGCATAGTGGCATCCCTAGTATGAACCCTTATTATATGTGTACAACAACCAGCACAGCCTTATTTCACTTGGATTTCTTTTCCTGATGCTGAACAGTCTTGAGTTAAACTATGTGTGGCCAATGAGTCCGCTGTACATATCAGTGTGACTGTCCACATGGCTTAATAAAACAGTGTAATGATGACCAGAATCAAATATAACAACACATTACAAATTAGAGTGTCCTGGACTCCTTTGAGGTTATATATATATGTGAGGAACAGTGGGCCACTGAATGCCCCTTTATTGGGAATGTGGGTTGCTTTGGGTATACATTTTGCCCCCTGTTTATGGCTACTGACATCAGAAATCAGTAGGTCGTCCTAAGTTCCTTTATGTGGATCATACCAGATAAGAAACCTATTAGTCAGTCCTTCTCGGGACTTATTTAATTGGCTAAATCCAGGACCCTAGCAGTTTGGTTGATATCAGTACTATAAGTTGGGCCTCGTCCTGTACTTGGGAGTCTTATTGATCATGGCCTTCATTCAATAGCATAGGATTAATTGTACCGATATGGTTCCAACCTCTCTTGGTTAGATTAATCAGAGTGGCTAACGGAGTAACACATTCATGTGAAAATTCACCAGCTGCCACAAGAGTACTGTATAGAAACAAGGGGTAGACATTGTTAGGAGACATTTTTTCATGGACTTTTTTTGTTTTGCTAACAAATATGCAAGTCTAAGAGCTCTACCTAGGTCATTTCCCAGGGATGTTTGAATGATAAACATACATTTTGAATGATAAAGTAACATCTCTTTCCAGGATGAAGAGCAGGCTTATTCTCACTTGCTTTACAATGGCATGCTCAAGCATCCATCTGAGCCCTCCATTACAGTCCTATCAGACCTGGGGGCAAAGGGAACTGCTACTCATGCTCTTGCTGCTAAAAATGATCAAGTGCTTTGTTTCTGATAGGAATATTATACTTTATTCCAGCTCCATGAAATAGTAACAGGCTGTATTAAAGTTGTAAGTGGGATAAAATTCAATCTCAGACATAATAGTTACAACATCAGCATTGTTATAAAAAGTATATGAACAGTCAACGGAAACCCTGGAACAACAGCATTTTCTTCTAAGAATAAAGGAAGATGTCTCTGGGGGATACTGAAGTCCTAAAGGTAGAAACATTGTGTCTTGGTTTCCCACTTAGAGAACACAATTCCTGACCTAGGGGTCAATAACTTATATTGTAGAAATGAAAATATACTAGCCAATATCAGTTCAAGATTAAATAAAAATGTAAACTTAACAGGACTGAACATAAGAAGTACCCTGAACATAGGATGAAAGTTTACTGGACTGCTAGCTCTTTGGGTTTTACAAATAAGGTGATTAGTAAACTCTTCAATTTATAAAGAAAAATGCAAGGACAAATGGAATATCTGATGGATGATAGAATACGGAGAACCCCAAACAAGGTACCATTTATTTAATACGTATCTTTCCAAGGCACCTTGGGGATAGGAAGGAATGTGAAATGTGTGTTTTATACCAAAGAACATGGAATAAATTGATCTAAATTTGAAATTCAGATTCTTATTTCTATTTTTTTCATCCTCTCCACACATGAAACTTCTAACTATGCTAGCCACCAAATAGGTACCATTTTCCTAATACAACTACAAACTCACCCAAGCTTCTGAATGTTACTGTTTGAATGTCCTAAAGCATCACACAGAATTTTTACTCCATCATCCTGCAGGTCATTGTTCCCAAGGTCTAGGCTGTACAGGTTTGGGTTGTTTAAAATGACAGAAGCCAGATCCAGACAGCAAGAACTAGTGAGAACACAGCCCATCAATCTGCAAGAAATACAAAAAGAGAAGTGAACCCTTCAGTTGTCAGGCTTAATAAATTTCTTCCTAGTACAGCTGCCAGGCATGTGAACCTCTACTCCCACTCTATCTACAACCCAGGACACACATGGGCAGATCTAATGTTACCAGTGGCAACAGAAGAAACCCAGTAGGTAAAACTTTTATTCCTCCCAAACAGGCTGTTATCTATA
>PVKS010035284.1:0-20011 GCA_004027875.1 Aplodontia rufa
AAAAAAAGAACTAATAGCTGAGAGGAGAAGAAAAGTCAAAAAGATTACAAAAAGGATACAATGTGTATCTCTAAATTAGAAATATTTTAAGGTACTACTACCTCATTATAAGAATTAAATGACATAATTCAGATAAATTATCTAGAAGAATTCTTGGCACAAAGTAACTTAAATTAACATTAGCATCAGATGAGGTTCACAACTACAATGATGATATGATGATACTACCATCCCAAGACTTCAGGGGAACACTGAGAACACAGACTGGAGCCTGGGAAAGGATCTGTAAAAGGGAAGCTTTCCTGTATGTGTACAAATCCGAGCTAAACTTTCAATGATTAATAAGAAAGATAATTCATTAGGATGAAAAGTTTGTAAGGGAGAGGTGCAAGACTTGTCCTAGAGAGATGATCTGCAGAGGCTGCACTCCCCATCCTGAGCAGTTCTGAATCCCTTCCGAATCTTGGAGCAGCTGTGACTAGATTTCTAGTTCCTGAGACTTCTCTGGAGCTGATATTCTGGGAAGCTCCTGCACATTTTGAGGAGCTGTTGTGGCTGAACACAAGATCCAATTTATATGTGTCCCCTGACTTTCATCCTCATACGCTGTAATGAGAACATCTTGCATGATCAGTCTAATAACATCAAAACAATCAATGTAATGCTTTGTTTGGTCTTTCCTACTTATGTCAGATCTATTTGTCCTAGCTTTTCAAACTATAAATATGTTTTTCCAATTTAGGTAAATGTCACTAAATGTCTTCAGGTCACATATTGGTTTTTTCTACTCTTTTTCAAACATACATACTTCATTATATTATGATATAATTTATATATTAATTTACTCAGTTATCCTTTATTATTTTTCCCATGTCAGTATGCTAGGTGCTGAGGATACTTAATAAATGTTAGATGTCATTGCTGGTTTAAGGGTTCTTATCCAGGAGAAGAGAAAATATCAAAATACTACCACTGACACTAGTATCATAAATGAATATTTTAAATATAATGACTTCAAAGTAAGATGCACTAAAACTGCCTAGTAATGTTATTAAGAATCATTCTTGAATCTGAGACACTAAAGAAGAATAGAAGCTCTTTTAGGCAATCAGAAAATATTTATAAAGGTCCAAAGGTAATAAAATACTGTGCATTTTCAAAAAAACTAAAAAAGTTGAGAAACAGACAGGGGCACTAGGTGGGGAGACAGCTAGAAAGACAGTGACCAAATCACAAAGTTCTTTATATTCCATGTTGGAGGTTTTTTATTTAACCTTAAATCTATTGGAAGTCTTTGAAGAAAAAAGTAGAAATGAATTTTAAAAGACAACTCTTCTACCAGATACCAAGAACAATTACTAAGCAGCATTAGCTAAAATATTACAGCATTATTGCTGGAACATATGAGTAACTCAAACAAAATAGAGTCTAGAATCATTCTTACAATTTCAGAAATATAGAATATGCGAAAAGTAGAACTTGAAATCAGAGGATAAATGACAGACTATTGAATAAAGTATATTGGGATACTTGACTTGAAGCTGAGAAATAATTAAATCATGTGCTTGATTATACAGCTGCTATGGAAGATAAGTCCTAAAATCTCAGTGGCTCAAGGCCATAGAAAAATTTCACAAGTCCAAAGTAGATGTTGTTGGTAGGTGGATAGCTATTCACTGAGTGCTAATTCCAAGATTTAAATTCTTCCAGGTTTTTACTCCACCATCCTCAACACATGACCTCCACGGTAATTTTAGAAGACAGAGCGCATTTCTCTTAAAAGGTTTTTAATGGGCCAAGACTGGAAATAGTACACATAACTTCTACTGTAACTCTTGTGGCTACAGTTCAGTTTCATGGTCTCACGCCACTGCACAGGAAGCTGGGAAATGGATCTAACTATGTGTATAGAAATAAAGTAAGAAAGTTTCAGCCAAACCCTACAACATATGAAAAACAAATTCCAAGTGTATTAAAAATCTAATCTAAAAAAACTGAAGTTGCCAAAACAGAAAATTTTTACAATCATGACCTGGAAAAGGCTTACTTAGGTAAAAAAGAATGCAAATATGATTCAAAAACTATAACACTTCTTGGTATTTACCCTGAAGAATTAAAGTCGTCTTACTACAATGACACATGCGTATCCATGTTTATAGCAGCACAATTCACAAAACAAACTATGGAACCAGCCTAGGTGTCCATCAATGGTTGTATGGATAAAGAAAATGTGGTATATGTAAACAAAAGAGTTTTATTTAGCCATAAACATTATATTATGGCATCTATAAGCAAATGGGTGGAACTAGAGACCATCATGTTAAGTGAAATAAGCCAAACTCATATGCAGAAGGCAGAGAGGAAAAAGGAAAACAGGGGTTGAGATAGATGTCCTAGAACAAAAGGGAGATCAGTAGAGGAAATATGCCTACAGGTTTGAGGCATGGAGGGAGGGGAGAGATGCTGGGGAATGATATTGGCTAAAGTATAGTGTTATATTGTACATGTATGAATATGTAACAACAAATCCCATCAATAGGTACAACTAGAATGCACCAATAAAAATGTGGGGAAAAAACAGATTTGACAGTGTCAAAATTTAAAATTTCTCAACCATGAAAGACAAATTTAGAAGATAACTGTTATACTTGGATGAAATATTTATAAAACATATACTGGACAAAAACACTGTAGCCAAATTGAATAATGAAAGCCTATAAATCATTAACAAAAAATAATCCATCATAAATATCAACAAGAAAAACTGAGGAAATTTGCTAGTCCAAAATACACTTGAAAAGATGTTCAAGCTATTTCAAGAATAACAACAAGAAAGAAATTTAAGATGATTTGCCATTTTCTCCCATTAAATAAAAAAATTCATAACTATAACTAATGAAATAAAAGCCTCTAAACTCTCAGTAAAGTGTAAGCTAGTACACTTTTTGGAAGGGAAGTTCAGACATACATGTCAATATTTAAATTGAGGGAGCTATTCTACCTCTTGGATCTGCCTACAAAAATATCCATAAACACAGAGATACTATTTAGATAAATGGGAGGGAAAGGTGGGAGAAGAGAGAGAGTTCTAATAGATTAGATAAGGAGATATATGAATTCTGAAATTACTTACCACATTATATGTAATGTAGAATAATTGTCTTATTCCATTTGGGTTGATATAAGAGACACCATTAACTGGGTGATTTATACTCAAATAATTTTATTTCTTAAATTTCTAGAGAATGGGAAGTCCAAGATCAAGTCATCAGCAAATTTAGTATCTGGTGTGGAGCCACATTTTGATTTATGGAGAGCTGTGTTTTCACTGTGTCTTATTATGAAAAGAGGGTCAAATACGCTCCCCTGGTACTCTTTTACAAAGGCACTAATTCCAATCATGAGGGCTTCAACTTCAGGACTTGATTGCCTTCCAAAGGCCCTCACCTCCTAATACCATCATCTTGAGAGTTAGGATTTCAAGACATGAATTTGGAGGGAAAACAAACTCACAAACCACTGAAACCATAAACAGCCTATGTACTCCCACTAGATTGATAAGTAGTTCTTAAAAGGAATGAGGCAGACTGAAATGCACTAGCATGAAAGGAGCCATAGGCAATTAAGTGATATAAGTTACAAAACAATGATGCTAATTCTGAACACATGCATGCACACATGGACGTGTAAAATGAGTAAAGGCACAGGAAAAGCTCTGAGAATTGATGATATACATGTATAAGTTGGGGCTAGATACCTGAGGAAAACAGCACAGGAATATGCTTTTTATATTACATATTTCTGTATTGTTTTTGATTTTCTAAAGTGTATTTCTTCTGAAGTTAAAATAATAATTTACTCTAACGAGAAAGAGATGATGACTTGGAATAATGCCTGACTCTTTGGAAAGGCTAAATGACCTTCTCTCACCTGTGCAGTTGAACTCCTATCTTTCAGAACCTTTCTTTATTAAGTCACAGCTGCTCTGAAACCCCAATCAAAATACAAACTTTCTTTGAGTATGGGGCTCCTGTGTGCCTAGAAATCTCCCACCCATTCTACATGAACCTAGTACCAGCCTCTTACCTGTTCATCTATCATAGTAACAGGTCAGAGCACCTAACACTGCATTATGATTGTTTCTCCAACTAATCAGAAAACTTCTTTATTTATCTTATTTATTGTTTGGTAAAGAGGACATTAAAGAAATTTTCCTGCAGAAATGCAACTCAGAACAAAATTCAACTAAGAGGAGATATCTCTGGGCTTTGCCTCTCTTTACCTAATAAATGCTGTGGGCATATGAGCCATTTCTATAATTCATAGGCATCCTCTGATATGCAAGGTTATTTTTGAATTTGTTTCTCCTGTAGGAAAAGATTTCCTTCCTAAAATTAGATTGTGAATCTACTTCCAAAGCCACTAATCAAGCATAAGTTAAAGCTCCTTAAATAAGGAAGAGAAAAATTTAGAGCTATAAATTCATTAGAAATAGGTCACCAAGAGCTTCAATAAAACTTCAGAAAAGGTTCTAATAAAAAAAGGTGTTCTCATTAAGAAGCTGTAAAGAAATCCTGCTATCAAACAGGGAGGGACATCACATATGCAAAAGCAGCAAAATATAGTCTATAAAGTCATTTAATGTAGCAGAAATTTGTATCTATGCCATATCTAATGCACTTCCTGAAAAACCTCAGCATATTCACTAATTATGAACCATATATTAAACACAGTTATTATGGGTATTATTCAGCAAAAGATTTAAAGTCAGTTGTCTCCTTTACCATAGTTAGCAAAGAAATATTGGCACATATATGATCTGCTTAAATAGGTTAGAAAATAGGAGGGAATTTACTAACTAGCCCTTTAATTATGCAAACAGTTTCCATAATTCTGAAACTGAATTCCATGACACCCACAGATTTCCCTATAATCTAGCTGTAAATAGTAATTACAGTGTTCATAGCAGAAAATGCTATATTTTAGGTTGCAAAATAGTCTCTATTATTATCTTCTATATGAAGTCATTTGATAACTGTCTAAAACTTTCCTAGGAGGATGATTTTTGTATTCTTTTGAAGTCATCTTTATTCATTTCCATGAAAAATATAAGAAAAATTTGTTCAGCCATTTTCAAATTAAAGGACAATGGGGAAGGAAATTTGCTGTTGAATTTTAAAACATTATATTTAGCAGGTCCTCAGTGGGTTGCATAATCAGTTCAAGACAATGGATTAACAATCAAAGGGAGCTCAGATGCTGACCTACATTAGAGAAACCCTACTCACACAACCAAAAATTCATCTTCCCTAGAGAACTGAAAGCCTTCCAGGTAACCTGCTAGCTAAGCAGCACATGCCCCAGTATAAATGCAAGACACAAGGGGGAAAAATTATTTCAGAAGCCACCACAGTACAGGTGAGAAAAACAATAAGGCCCTACAAATCTCAGCATTAGTTTTCAGACCTATACAATAGGGCTGCAAGACAATGACCACCTATTTATTATGCAGGTCTGTCTATACCTAGTTTTAGAAAACACATTTGATGGAATCTTATACTTATCCTCAGGATGCTGAAAACACAAATTGACAAAATTAATTGAACCACATCAGAAACAAGACAATTTCATTTATTTTGAGTGTCATACTTGAATGTTTCATAACACTTTAATCTGGTACCAGTGCAAAACTTCACTTACCATATTGCCATCAAAATCTCTTCCTCCTCCTGTGCTTCTTATCTCAGTGAACACACCATCAATCTACCTAAATGATTGCTCAAGTCAAAACATTAAGAATTATTTTTAGTAGTTTTCTCATCTTGTACATCCTATCACCAAGCTTTTAAATGTCTCCATTCATTCATTTCTCTTCTTCCCCACTGCCACCAGAGTTCAGATCACCAAAATCACTTCTATAAGGTAGATCTAAATAAAACTAATGAGAACTAAATAAAACTCACGATTTTTAAGGATCTTCTAGACACTTGTATATAATTTTCTAATGAAAATTTTGCATTCTTTTTGTATCCTTCTCTGTCTAAATCATTGCAACAGCCTCCAATGGTCTCCCAGCTTCAAATCTTGTGCCATTCCACTCTCTGCTCTGTACCATAATGAACTGCCCTTTCTAAAACAGAAACATGACCATGTTCTTTAATTGCTTAACACATTCTGAAGGTATCATTTTCTTTTAGGATTTGATCAAGTTTTAATCATTATTTACATTATATGTAGTCTATACACATTTTATGATTTACATAAAGTGGTCCATTTTCATATAACTTGCCTAGCTACTGCCTTTATATATCACATTCTTTGAACATACCAAAATGTGTCCCCCTAAAACTTCCCATTCTATATTTTCAAGAGACAAGAAGAAAGGTCTTTTTCCTGTTAAATCAACAGCATCTATCACCATTGTGTCACTTAGAAGGCATTTCATAAATATTTATTGAAGGAGTAAATGAATGAGCAATAAATGGTACATCACAAGTTTAAATCCAAGAGTAGTGATCAGAAGCCCATGAGGAATTGATCTAACAAGAAAAGCTACTGATGGATTCCTGGAATTAAACTGACTTCCCATATTCATGAGTAATTATACTGGAAAATATTTTGATGAATCATTTATTGGTCATTAAGTTCCTCTCTAAGTTTCTCTCTCCCTTAGAAATAAACATGTCTTCCCAGTGTACTATGGCTTTGAACACAATGTTTGATATGCCAGATATTTTCCAGTTGATCATGTCCTATGTAACAAACAATGACATACAAAAGATATCAAGTTTGGGCTTGAATATAGGTGATCCCTTCTCTTTCTTCAAACTATTTTCTGATAGATTTTTCTTCACTCACATATAATCTGACAAACTTCAAAGTTTTCCCATATATGATTCCCTACTCTAACGGTTAATTTTGTGTGTCTACTTAACCAGGGTACACAGACTAAATGTCATCTCTGGCTTTCTCTAAACAGTGTTGAGAGTAGTATTTGAATCAGGGGTCTCAGTAAAGCAGACTTCCCTCTCCAATGTGGGTAGCCATCATCCAATCTGTTGAGAACCTGAAAGAAGAAACAGGCAGGGAAAGAGGAATTCATTCTCTCCCAGTTTCAAATGAGACATGAGTCTTCTCCCTCCCTTATCTGGGATTTATACCACCAGTAGTCATTCTGAGTTTCAGAACTATTTCATTAGCTGTTTTAGATCTCCATTTCACAGACAACAAACAGTGGGACTTCTCAGACCAATAGTCACATGAGCCAATTCCTTATAATGAATTTATATAGATATGTAACTAGATAGATGCACATATATACATACATACATATATATATATATATATATATATATATATATATATATATATATCCTATTGGTTCTGCTTCTCTGTAAAAACCCTTACTAATGTACCTACCACCATCATCTAGATTCTGACTAGGTAACTAGGATAATATATTTTCCCTAATTATTTTGACAATTATTTCCTATATATCAATACTTAGATTTAATTGAATGCTGAAAAAATCTTTCAATAACTGATAACAAAACATCCCAAATTTTTTTCTATACACTCATTTAAGAGAAATCATGGCATTTACAGCCAAATGGGTAGAAATGGGAAAAATAATCATGCTGAGTGAAATATCCCAAACAGTGAATTAAAGGCTGAATGTTTTCTCTCATATGTGGAAGCTAGAGTAAAATCTAAGACAGGATGAAAGTTATCTAAGTTTAATTAATAAACTCACCAACATTGAAAGTTCACATAAACTAGGAGAGCCGTAACTATGAAGGTGGAGGAGAAAGGAGGGAGGCAGGGAGGAGAAGAAGAAGAAGGGATAATGGGGTTATCAATATAGCTGGGAACATTCAACTCCCCAAAGAAGTCTAACTATACACAGGCAGGCAGAGAAACTCAAAAATTAATATACATGTATATACTCATTTCCAGTTGTAGCGTGGGGGTATTACAGAGGAGACATGAGATCAGGGAACAGATAAAGGTAGGGAGAACCTGGAATAAGATCAGCCTTAACTTACTTTGTCAATATCCATGTATGCATAAATATGTAACAACAATTCCCTCCAATATTTAAGACTCTGTCAAACAAATAAAAATAAATAAAAAGAAATGTTCATTGAATACTTACTCTTTGTGATAGGCAATATAACACAGGCTATGTAAAAGAAATTTTATTGTCCTGTGAACCTTTTCATCTAATGTTTCATATAACTAAATAAAATTTTATAGATCTTCTATATTGTTTCTGTATATTTTCCTGTTAAATGCTCCAAATATACATAGATGATAAATACAAACTTGCAGTCATATATACATACATATTTGAACATTATTTAAATAGGTGTAAATAGACTTAAATATCACATCCACAGACATATTTATTAAAATTTGATATACCAATACATAAATTAGATTTATTGACTTACCATGGTTTTAATCATTTAAATGTTCTAATTTTCATAGCTCAATATTTTCTCTGCTCTTGTTTCTTCCCTCTTATATGTGAATTTTAACAAGGTTTCAAGTTCCTGATAATCATAGAGGGGGTTTGAGCACAATTATATTAACCCAACAAGTTAATTTGTGAAGAACTGAGACCATGACTTTGGGTAGTAATTCACGAGACTTTTTTTTAATGATGATCAGGAACATTCTACTGTTGTCTATGCTTATTCTTAGTACTAATGAAAACTCCAGATCCCACAAAATATTAACATGAATAATCCATACATTTCACTATGGTTCAATAAAAAAAAAACATGGGAAGAAAAAATATCACTCTATGCCAAAATTATGAACAAATTTAATTTAAAATCCCTATATTCAAAAAGTAATACTAGATATGCAATGATGACACATTGAACTCAATGGCTGGAGGAAGTCATACTTACACAGAATTCAGAGGAAACAAGAACTCTCTTTCATTCTTTTTATAAAAGAGTGATCATGTCTATGAGTCCTCTGCTACCAATTTAAATAAATTTCATCTACTGCCTCAGTATCAGAATACCAGAATAGAAAACATTTGAAATACTAGATAAAAACTATGTTTAAAGCTGAGAATTTTGAAGAAAATGAATAAATCAAAACAGTATGCTTAAGCAGAGGCAGATTGCAATAAAAAATTATCTTCTCTGTCCTTAGTAGCCTCACAGATCTTTGAATCTATGCAATCTAAAAAAGTTTAGCCTATTGTTATACCTTGACAAAAAATTTCTTTAATTTTTTATACATTTATACCTAATACATAACTATCAGAATCAGAACTAGGGAATTTTTCAAAATAGGCTGACTTCAATTTTTAGATCCTAAATCATATTTTCCCAAACAATAGAAGTGAAGATGTGTAAGCCATAGTTTAACTTTTTTTTTTTTTCTTTTCTTTTTTTTTAGGGCTGAGGACCGAACTCGGGGCCTTGCACATGCTAGGCAAGCACTCTGCCACTGAGCTAAATTGTCAACCCCTATAGTTTAACTTTTGATCAACATACATAGTCCATCAGGTATGAATTTCATTAAGGTCAGGATCTATGTCTTATCTATCTTTTTACTACACACATTTAACACTGACCAATCTTGCATACATTAAATTTAAGTGGTGGTAGTGAGAACAATGGCATGATCTTTGGAAATGAAAGTAATGAGCAAATGTGACTATCTGTGTGTGTGTGTGCATGTGTTATTGTATCCTAATATAGAAATACATATGACCAGTGTGAGCTCATGCTTTGAAAAGTATGAAAATAATTGGCTTGGAATTAACAAAGTTACTGACATTTTAAAAGGCCATATGCTAGAGAAAAAAAAAACAGAATTTTTGACTAAATTGTAGGGCAAACCCTTAACAATTATATCTGTGCATAAACCCACATAACTATAGAAGCCAGAAGTTTTTAAACTAGTTAAGAAGCACTAGTTGACCTTTTCCTATCGTCTTAAGAAGTACACCTTTATTAACACACTGTATAGACATGAAAACAGGATCTTCCCAAAAGAGTTTAAAAGGGGTGTGAGTCATGGGTGTCTCCAGCCTATGACAGGCTGACATAGACTTTGCCCCTTGGACAGCTCTTCAATTTTTTTCAGTCTGTTCCAGAAAACAGAAAATGAAAAGATACTGTAATTTTGACCTGAAATAATAACAGCAATGTTTTTAAAACAGAAAGATGTCACAGTTCAGAGATAAATACAAGCATTGAAATCACCAAAACAGGGGCCCATAAGATGGCAAAAATGCCAATACAGCCATGAGAAACATCTATAGATCATCACTGAAAGTCACCACTGGGGCATTTTCTAGCATAATCATTTTATTAATAAATTAAAAGTTTGAGTTTCTAACAAATAGCACATATAGAAAAATTAATAAAAAAAATATGAAGGATGCCTACTCCTTGATGGAACATCCACCAACAGTATAACTTTGCGTGATTGTGTCTTTGCTAGCCATGTATATGTGTAGCACAAAGCAGAAGGTGCCAACAAGCAATGAAGTAGTCATTCTTTTCCATATTGTCAAACCCTTGTGTTTATACTATGCCTGTCAAACCTTTCTAAAAAATATGGGCAAGCCTCCTTTCAGGGAAGTATCTTTCCCATCTTTCATATTGTTCAATATCACATGAAGATGATGCCATTGATGCTCAAGGTCTTGTGACATTGATGGTGATCCTCAGCTAAGACTCTCTAACCCATGCCATGACAAAAATGGTGGGAATAACTTTGAAAAGGAAGAATGATTTTCCTGAATCTCTGCCAATATATCACTTTCTGTATATGATTTAACTGCTCTGTGCTTTGTAAGAGTGTTACAGAATGTTATGATCCTAATCTTAAGAAGCAAGAGTACTAAAAAGTGTTTTAACAAACTATACACTCAAAAGCAATTGCGGAGGGAAAAAGATCTAAGTTGGTGGCATTAAAGAAGATACTGAAGAACATCACCTATGAGATTATTTTGAACAGTATGGGAAAATTGAAGTTATTCAAATCATGGCTGATTGAGGCAACGGAAAGAAGAGGAGCTTTGCTTTTGTAACTTTTGACAACCATGATTCTGTGAGTAAAGTTATCATTCAGAAATAACATACAGTTAATGGCCACAACTTTGAAGTGAGGAAAGCCCTATCAAAGCAAGAGATGTGTTATCCTCTAGCCAAAGAGGTCAAAGTGGTTCTGGAAACTTTGGTGGTGGTCATGGAGGTGGTTTTGGTGGAAATGACAATTTTGGTCATGGAGAAAACATCAGTTGTTGTGGCGGCTTTGGTGGCAGGTATGACCACAACAGATTTGGTTATGATGGAAGCAATTTTGAAGGTGGTGGAAACTATGATGATTTTGTCTATTACAACAGTCATCAAATTTTGGACCCATGACGAATGGAAATTTTGGAGGCAGAAGCTCTGGACCTTATGGTGGTGGAGATCAACACTTTGCCAAACAATGGAACTAAGGTAGCTATGGCGGGTTCCAGCAGCAGCAACAGCTATGGCAGTGGCAGAAGATTCTAATACTGCCAGGAAAAAAAAGCTTAGCGGGAGAGGAGAACCAGAGAAGTAACAGGCAAGCTTCAGATTACAACAGATTTGTGAACTCAACTAAACACAGTGATGCTGGGGTCTCACGTCTACAAAGAAGACATGGTTTAGACAATACTTTTTGTGTATGGGCAAAAAAAAACACAAGGACTGCATTTGTGACTAATTGTATAACTGGTTACTTTAGTTTCTGTTCTGTGGAAAGTGGAAAGCATTCCAACAAAGGGTTTTAATATAGACCTTCTTTTTTTGCACCGATGTTGATTAGTAAATGTAATAGTCTGATCATAGTGCTGAATAAATGTGTCTTTAAAATAATAAAGAAAAGAATCCAGGCCCAAGGAACACAAAGCATGCAACTTCATTTGCATAAAGCAAGAAAACCTCTCCTGAGAGGTGGATAAACATAGAGCCTGGGAAGGCACAGTGGGGTTCTGGGGTGTGGGCAGAGTTCTCCTTGAGCCAAGAGGAGGTTTCACAAGAAGCTCATTTTGTAACAATGCAATTGGACATGTTTCTGTACTTTTCTCTGTGTAATGTACTTCAATTAATAAGTTTCTTTTTGTTTGTTTGTTTTGCATTAAGGGACCAATAATCGTTTCTTTGGAGAAAAAAGAATAAAAAGAAAAATCTTTAATATACTCAATTCTGATTACATGATAAACCTTTTATCAAAATAATTCTCTCTCGGGGCTGGAGTGGTGGCTTGCCGGTTACGATGCTTGCCCGGAATGTGCGAGTACACGAGTTCAAACCCCAGCACCACGTACACAACTAAGTGTCAGGCAATGAAAGCCATGTGAAAAACTCAATAAAAATTGATTCTATATCTCTCTCTCTCTCTCACTGTCTTTCTCTAAAAAAAAAAAAAAAGAATTCTCTCATATACATAAGTTAGAGAGGTAAAAGGCAAACAAAGGTTGAAGTGATCTAAAAATCAAAGGGAGCTTTGTAGAGGAAAGTGGCAAAAGGATGGCAGGCAAGAAAGGGGAAATGATGGGGAGTGATATTAGTCAAGTTATATTGCTATATTGTGTGCATATATGAATATGTAACAATAAATCCCATAAATATTAAACTATAATGCACTAATACAAAATGTGGGGGAAAATCTAATATAGCAATCTTATTAAGTCTGCACAATTACCCTTTTAATATCAGAGGAGGCCAGTTTTAAAAGTGAACAAATTAAGAGATTGATTAATCAGTACAAAATTTGAAGGTTAGTAAGTTCCAGGGCTGTGGAAACTTAGGTCCTACTATTTCAAGCCTAGTACTATTTCTGTCATTACAGAAGTGCTTTAAGGTTAAAGCACTTCACATCTTCAATCCATTAATAAATTGTGTGCAATAGGATAAATATGGTAGCCCCATTGTGTTTCAGGAAATTAAGTGTGCTAGAAGGTGGCTGTTAGCTAAACTACACTCCTGCACTCCTGAAAAGACTCAGGAAGTCTCTCATACCTATCGGCCTCTCCTGGGGACATCCATTTTCAAAGTCCTCGGGCCGTATGGCCTGGTCTCTGCCATCATAGAGTGATTAAAAGCATATGTTGTAAAGTTAGAGCTAAGATTGAGTACTGGCACTGTCCATGTTTAACTTCTCTGAGTCTTTGATTCCATATTTATATAATAGGATACCACCCAGGGCTGAGACAAATAGTCATCTGAGATGTGACATTAATTAAATGACAAATAAGTAGTGTTCTTGATAAATATTTTTTATGTTGTTATAATACCAGGTGACTGGCTCAAAAGTTGGCTTGAAGACCTGGGGCCTCTGAGGTGGCCTGACATGAGATCAATGGTGGCATTCTCTCCTACATGGTCAGTCCACCACACACTCCCTGTGATTGAGATGAATGAATATGTGGAGAGAGTTGGAAGGCAGTGAGAACAGAAGCTAAAATCTATATTAAGGAGGAAGAATCCATGAAGTGATAAGAGCTAGGTAGGCAGAAGTCATGAAAGGTGAAGGGAGCAGAGAAAATCTTGCTGGCAAAGAATCTGACAGAGATTGAGATAATGAATATGGCAGGGCACAACAGTAGTGAGCAACAGACACATTGCTGAAGGAAGTTTTCAGAGTTACCAAAATCAGAGCTCCCGCATGGCAAATGTAGGGTACTGTGGGATTAGACATGAATAAGGTTCACTATGAGGCCTCCTTTATGGCTTCTGAGAACAATCTTAGTTCTCTGCCTATTGCATGGTTAAGCTGAGCACTGGCCTCCTGAGCCCATCAGCACTTTAACACCTGAAATACCAGTTAGAGAAAGATGAAAGATACAGGGTCTGTCTTAAAGCCAAGTAGGTAGACCAGAATCAGATCAAGCCAGTGGATAAAGGTTTAAGTGTACACTGGAAGGCACCTCACTTTTACCTAATGAGTGTCATCTGTAATCTTCTTAAGCTTGTCGATCAAAGACTGACTGTTGAGTGAACAAATTATTTCTAAATCTAAAGAATAGTTGATAAGATCTTTTTAGCTATCCATATAAAGAAAATGCCTGGAATTGGTCCACTCAACCACAAATGCAGGAATTGCTATTAAGTCCCCCAAATAGAAAACACAACCACAGGAAAGAACAGTCTTCAAAGTCCACTCAAAGGTGAGCTACTTTGAAAAGAGAAAGCAGATATCCCACATACTAAAAGATCTACATTAGACCAAAGATTTGGTCTCCAGTACAATAGAATTACCACATTAATTATTTATATTTTCTTTTACAAAATAAAAATAACTCATGAAAAATAGAGACAAGTATTCCTAGATATAAAGAAAACACCAGAAACTAAAAGCTACTCACTGTGATATTTGACTTCTGAATGATAAATAGAATCTTCCTTAGACTAATATTTAAAATTTCAGATATTTTAGCTCCTTTGGCTTTCATTTCTCATTAAGTAGGTAGACATCCAGAAGAAGATAATCTGCAATATTATTTAAATAAACAGTAGGTAATATTTTGTTGCTATTTTGAAAGTGAATACAATAAATTCTTTTCCAGATATTTTCTGAGAAACATTTTACCATTATAGATACTCCAACCACTGATAAATGAGACACACACACACACACACACACACACACAAATCATATCTGCTGTAATTGGAAAAAAAATAACAACTAGGTTGTGAACAAGGGCTATGCTCATTTTGGTGCATTTAGAATTATGTAGCAGTGCCTATAACAAACAAATAGTGGACAGGCTTGGTTCTGCTGGATTTAGATCAACCTTTATAAGCAATGCAAAATTAGATTATGAAAATAAATTGAAAATGGCATCTCCGTAGATTCACTTTGTACTCTGCATTTTCTTAAGCTTTTATGTGACTGTCAAATATTAGTTCAGGACTCCATTTGTATTTATAGCATTTTTATCTCTTTTTTTTTTTTTAAAGATAAGCTCTGGTCTTCAGAGAAAGCTTCTCTGTAAAACACAACTCTTTGCTGAATGGTTGATGTTTCAAATATGAGCACAGATACCAGATGGCAAAAGGGGGAAAAAGAATTCAAGTTGTTTCATTGTTCAATGATAAGGATTTGTCCATCTGCTGGTTCAATACTAACTTGGTTTACATTCACTTAGAGCCAATACAATTAAACCTCTATTTGAAGTGAAATGTTTCAGGGACAGAAAAAAAAAAGCTTGAGAAATCTTTCTGTGGGTCACACCCACCACCTAGATAGCTAAGCTTTTATATGTGTACAAATAAAAACACATGATAAAGCTAAGATACCAAATACATTTTAAAATTTCAAAATCACATACATTTAAGTCATTCTAATGAAAATTACTTCACTTCTCATAGTTGAAAAGCAAGTGGACATCTGATAGAATTTAGAGTCACAACATAAAATGTATCTAAAATAATAATATACTGGAATAACCATCACAAAGGATGAAATAGGAGACCACTGTAGTGAACAATAATACCAGAAGTGTTTCTGAGGCTTTCTGTGCATGACTTAACTTTGGCTACTTCAGGACCTAACTTTGTGTATGTGTTGGGGAATCATTTCTTTTTGGTTACTGGTGAAACTCCTTTAGAATATCAATGGACAGGATTGAATGGGGATATTTTTGATTTCTTTCTACTTTGGAAGTCTCAGGATTCAGAGGTAATACTGAGCATATTGTTTCAGCCTCAGTATATCATAAGGAGTACAAGACTTCTGATGAGGATACCCCAAGGACCCCCACCTGGAGAAGCTCAGCCACTACATGGGCCCAGGCTTCTGCTCCCGGGCCAGCAGGCACCCAGAACAACCCAAGGCCTTTTACTAGAGACACATAGCTGATATATGGGCCCCGGCATTTTGTCTCATAACAATAGACACCAAGAACCCCTGCCCAGGGCCACCCAGCCTCAGTGCATACTCATCAGATCCAGAATAATTGGGCCCATCCCCACTGGCAATGTTCATAGGTCACAGCACAGCACACAGGCAGGCCCATTCTAGCCCACCTAGCAATGCACCCCAACTGCTGAGCTTCAACAATCTAGAAGGGTGACCCGCAACCCCACCAGTTTACAGATCCATGTCCTAGAACACAGATCCAAAAGTTACAGTAAAACAAGGATCCAGGCAGAAGCAGCTTTCTGGAAGAAAGTGGCCATCAGAGAGGTAGTGTCTGATCTGAAACTTTGACCTGAAAAGAAGAAGCACCCAGAGACTTGCCTTACTTCCACACAGGGAACCTCAATTCAAAGATCCAGAACAAGCTCTTTAAAAATGAGGAATCAAACTGGAAATGGTTCACCTAAAACCCACAACTTGCCTACCAAGGAGCCCATGGACAGGAAGTGGGATGAATACCTAAAAAAATTAACAATGATCTGATTACTAAAAGGAACAATAGGCTAAAAGAAGAAAGAACTAAGTGAGAAAACTCAAGAGATGAAAAACTATATTATCAAAGAAAGAGACATAGGGGCTGGAGTGGTGGCTAAGTGGTTGTGGTGCTTGCCTGGCAAGCATGAGTACGTGGGTTGAAACTCCAGCACCACATACACAACAAAGTGTCTGACCAATGAAAGCCACATGAAAAACTAAATAACACTGATTCTCTCTCTCTCTCTCTCTCTCTCACTGTCCCTCTCTTTTAAAAAGAAATAGACATGCTGAAAGAGGAAGTAATAGAGCTAAAATTTTCGGTCACTCACATTAGAGGAATGATGGAAGAATTTAAAAATAGAATAACCTCTATAGAAAACGAACCAAAGCTCTTAAAGAAAGAACTTCCAACAATGATGATAGGTAGAGTAAGCTTGAGTACATGGATGAAAAAAATTCACAAAGCAGAAGCAGAATGTTCAAAATGGCTGGGACAAAATCAGAAGAAACAATCTAAGAGTAATTGAGAAACAAAAAGAAATTGAAATGCAAACAAATGGCATAAAGAACATTCTCAATGAAATTGTTAAAGAAAAAATTTCCCATATTAGAATAGAGTCAAATATACTCATCCAGGAAGTATGTGGACACCCAATAGGCCTAATCAAATGAGAGTCTCATCAAGACACATCATATTTAACATGGAAATCAAGGAAAGAATATTAAAAAGCTGCAAATCACTTTCAAAGGCAAACCAATAAGGACACTCCTGACTTTTCAGCTCAGACCCTAGAAGCAACAAGATCCTTGAAGAAGATAGTTCAAATCTCTGAATGACCATAACCCGTAACTGAGAATACTATACACAGCAAAACACATCTTCAAATTTGAAGGGGAAAAACATCTCACAATAAGACCAAAATGCAACATTCATGAACAGAAAACCATCATTACAAAGAATTCTCAAAGATAAACTCCAGAGAGAAGAACAAGCAGACAATTCTCAGAACATGCAAATAGAAAAATTCAATAAAAGTACATGTTATCAGAAGACAAACAAGACAGCACATAACTCACTAATAAAACACCATGACTATAAACCACAACCACATAACTATCTTAACAGAGAATGTGAATGGTTTCAATGCATCAGTTAAAAGACACAAATTAGCATGTTTGATCAAAAAATATAATCCAACACTATGCTGTGTACAGGACACTCATGATACAGCAAAAGACATCAACAGATTGTGGATGAAAGGATGGAAAAAAATTTTCCAGGCATATGGACCAAGAATACAAGCTGGTGTTGCAATACTTATATCTAAGAAAATAGATTTCAAACAATATTTAATCCCAAGAGATAAAGAAGGCCACTACATCATAATAAATGGAACAAGACATTGGGAACATATAACCACAGTAAATATCTTGGCTTACAATATGAGTGCTCCCAACTATGTGGAAAAAATACTCCATGACATCAAACCACTTATGGACCTCAACACAATAATTCTGGGAGACTTTAATACTCCTCTATCACCAACTGACAGACAGTCCAAGGGGGGGGGGGGGAAGAGAGAGATCTCCAGCCTAAATAACACCAAAAATCAAACAGACTTAACAGGTATCTACAGAATATTCCACCCCAAATTGGCTGAGTTTACCTTCTTACCCCTTTATGCTCAAAACTCTAGAGAAGATAGGGATCAAAGGAATATTTCTGAACTATGTAAAGGCTATATATGCTAAACCCTCAAGCTGAAAGCATTTCCACTAAAATCAGAAAAAGACCAGGCTGTCCGCTCTCACCACTTTTATTCAATATTGTTCTTGAGACCCTAGCTGGAGCAATAAGGAAAGAGAAAGAAATCAAAAGGATAAAAATAGGAGGAGAGGAAGTCAAACTCTCCATTTTTGCTGATGACATGCTCCTGTTTCTGGAAGAGCCAAAAAACTCCATCAGTAAACTGCTTGAACTTATAAACAGATTTAGCAAAGTGGCAGGCTACAAGATAGACACCCATAAATCAATAGCTTTCGTATACACTAATAATAATAGGACACATGAAGATCAGGAAATCAGTCCAATTCACAATATCTTCAAAAAGAATAAAATGCTTGGGAATTAACCTGACAAGGGAAATCAAAGATCTCTACAACGAAAATTATCAGACATTGAAGAATGAAATCCAAGATGACCTAAGAAGTTGGAAAGATGTTCCATGCTCTTGTTTAGGCAGAATTAATATAATAAAAATGGTCATTCTGACACAAACACTATATGTAGATTTAATGCAATCCCTATTAAGATACCAATGTCATTCTTTACAGACATAGAAAAAGCAATTCTCAAATTCATTTGGAACAATAAGAAACCCAGAGTTGCCAAAACATTACTAAGCAAGAAACACAAAACAGAAAGTTTTGCTATACCAGATCTAAAACTACCATAGAGCTGTAGTAACAAAGACAGCATGGTACTGATATCAAGATAGGAAAGAAGACCAATGGAATAGAATAGAAGACCCTGAAACAAATCCACAAATATTTAAACATCTGATTGGACAAAATATTACATGGAGGAGAGACAGCCTTTTCAACAAATTGTGCTGGACAAACTGGGCAGCCATTTGCAGAAAGTTGAAATTAGACCTTATCTTTCACCTTGAACGAGAATCAAATCAAAATGGATCAAGGAGCTAGGAATTAAACAAGCTATATTGCAATGAATGGAAGACAAATTAGGTCCCACACTTCAGCATTTGGGAGTAGGCAAATACTTTCTTAACATTTCTCCTAAAGTGAAGGAAGTCAAGTAAAAAATTAGTGAATGGAATGCCATAAAGCTAAAAATGCTTTTGCACTACCAAGGAAATAATCAAAATAGTCAAGAGGTTTCCTACAGAATTTGAAAGAATCATGAACTGTGATTCCTCTGACAGAGGCCTCAACTTCAAAAACACAATCAATCCAATCAATAAATGGGCCAAAGAGCTAAATAGAAACTCCTCAACACAAGACACTGATCAAGCCAATGAACACATGAGAAAGAGCTCTAAATCACTACTAATCAGAGAAATTCAAATGAAAACTACATTAAGTTATTACCTCACGCCAGTCAGAATGGCAAAAATGAAGAAAATAAACAATAATAGATGCTGGAGGGGATGTGGAGAGATAGGTACACTAGCACACTGTTGGTGGAGCTGCAGACTGGTACACCCCCTCTGGAAACCAGTGTGGAGAATCCTCAAAACACTAGGGATGAATCCACCATATGATCCTGCTATTCCTCTCCTGGGTATTTTTCCAGGGGATTTAGAATCAGCATGTTACAGCGACACAGCAAAATCGATTTTCTTAGCAGCTCAATTTACAATAGCTAAATTGTGGAAACAACCCTCACTGGATGAATGGATCCAAAAACTGTGGTACATATATACCATGGAGTTCTACTCAACAATTAGAAACAATGATATTGCAGCCTTTGGAAGTAAATGGATGACTATGGAAGAAATTATGCTGAGTGAAGTAACCCAGAGAACCAAGGGTTGAATGTCTTCACTCATCTGTAGAGGCTGGAGCTAGACCCTGGCCATTG
>PVKS010035285.1:0-20190 GCA_004027875.1 Aplodontia rufa
AAGAATTGCAAAACTTTATTTCTTTAAAACTGTCTTTGTTGCACATTTAAAATCCAGGAAGGCCACTTTGCCCATTTAAACAGTTCATAAATATGGACAGTGTAATAAGTATGCCATTTAAAAAGATTCTAATGAAAATGGAAAAAGAGACATCCGTAGCCATTGATCCAACTTGTCAGAGGCAGCAAGATCCTCAGGCAGCTAGAGCACTAGGGTGAATGAGGTCACTTCACAGTCCAGCAATTACAGCTGGATTCCAACACTTAACAGGAGGGAATGAGGTTTTCATGATCCAAGAAGGGCAAACTGTCCCTGAAAGGAAAAGAAAAATCAAACAGTGGTACTGATGAGAAACTATTGTTAATGGAAGAACCCAGGGTAGAAGCTTCAATTTTAAACCCAGAAGCCATTACAATATTCTGAGATTCAAGTATAACAGATTATATATAAATATATATGTGTATACATATACACATGAAGAACAGCACAGTTTCCTGATAATTAGATCATATAGTAGTTCTATTATTACAGTACTGGGTATAGATCAAAAGGAAATTAAATAGAGTATAGCAGATTATATACATATACATGTGTGTATATATAGAAAATTATATTTTATATATAGTTATATATGTGTATATATGTATATATATACATATATATATATACATATATTTTGTATATATATATATACATATATATGATGAGGGAGAGAAAGAGTAATGATTACCAGTGAGCAAATATTTACAAACTTACATGTCCACAGTAGCTCAAGTTTTGAATTATGGTCAGCTGATATACAGAAAAAAATAAAGTTCTGTCCTTCTGGCATACTGAAGTCCAAAGAATAATTCTTATAGCTCATTAAGAGATTTCTGTAGGTATTTAGTTCTTCCAGAATAAAAGACTGATTAAGATTTAGTAAACATATCAGTTATCTTCATGGATATTCATAATTCTATTCCATATTTATGTTACGGGTGCCAAAGTTTTTTTTTGGGGGGGGAGGGTTTAAACAGGGGGTCAGGCTGGAGCAGATAGATAATAAAAGACCTATTGAGGTTGCAATTGTAAATCTATGTTTACATGAGAGAATAATGATAAATATTGATGAAGCATATTCCTGATCACCATATGAAAGCAATATTTCAACAACCCTGAACGAGAATCTCCAGGGTACTTGGTATACAAAATATGGTGTATTGTCATCACTTTATGGAACCCTCACCTGTTTTCATAAATGTAGACATCTGTGGCACTAATTCAAAATACTCTCAGCTAGGTAACATTTCTGGGTAGATTTCCAAGTATTCAATTTCAAATGACAATGACCATCTCTGTCCCACTGGCCTTTTGGATTCACGACGATCATAACCTTGTCTTTTCATCACGAAGTGTATTGGAAAATTTCTGAACAAAAGAAAAAACAAAGACATAGATTTGAGTTCTGTCTATGTTAAAATTTGGGGGGTAGGAAAGGATTGAGGTGCAAGGCCAGAAACAAAATTGGACAGATCTCTTTGTGGTACAATTGAATGCCAACTCAAATGGAAATTCATTGTTTCATAAGTATAAGAAAAAACTAGCAAAATGTTGAATCAACCTTTCATTACCCAAGAAATTAATATTGTGCCCAAAGCTGATTTCATAAATTGTCAAATACCAAAAGCTATTAATAACCTCTGTTCTCTCCATTCATCCCAAACCACACCTACAAAGAACTATGAAAGACATACTTTGAATTCTTGGCCTATGATGGAAAGGCAGGAAGGGTCATTAAAATTCTCTTGTCCTTAATGAAGCCAAATAACTATTTTAAATCAACCCCTCAAACACTGGGGTACGTAGAGATTAAGACTATCTTAGTCCCAAGCAACAGTCTGCCTATGCAGCAAACTTGCTGATGAGAGATGAAGAGTAGAAATGCGGGGAGCAGGGGCAGAATGGAAAAGATGTATTATTGCAGGACTAAATAATTTCCCCACAAGCACCAGAATCCTTAGTCACTTTTCCAGGAAGTGGAGAGGAATGTGCTCTTAGGTTATACTGAACTCCCTCCTCCAAATCATTTGTGTCCAAAGTTAGACATCTTGAAGAAAGGAAATCTAAATCTCATAGAACACTGAAAATATGGGTTCAACTTGACTATGTTCACTATGAGAAGGACTGAAGATGTTGTTTAAGAAGAAGAAAAGCAGATTTCACATACAGTTGAAGTCAGTGACTAAGATAAATATAGCTACTTAATTCTACATTTCCTCAGAGGTCAACCTGCTCCAAAATATGGGTTGCAATTACAATTCCACGTGCAGAGAGAACACATTTGCAATGGGTTCTCACTGGTGGTCTACCCAGGCACTTGATTGCAAATGGAATTACCTCTGCCTGCATTAATAGATTCCTCTGCTTCATTGTCTGGTTGCAGAAAACTTTCTCAAAGAAGAAGAGAAGTTTGGTCATTAGCAAATCTTGAATTGTACAACCCACAGAAAGTCACCAAAGACTGACTTAGTGTTAGCTTTAAATTTTTGGAGAAATACTTTGATTTTTAATCTCTTGGGTCAGCTCCACATCTGCAGACAGGTGGCACTATTTTTACAAGAAGTTAAGAGATTTTATAATAGCTGTGGGTGAGGTAGTATGTGGATGTGGGTGGAGATGAGGATCAGCCCAGAAATGGAAAGTTCAACAGAACCCTTCTGGTATCATCTCTTTGTTGACTGTAGATTTTAACATATACCAACTGGGTTTCATCTATTCATTGACAGAATGTTGATTTTTTTTAGATCTATTCACTTAACTGACCAAGACTTTGTAGGTCAAATCAGGCCTAATGTTCAACTCCAGTATACTGTGAACCAGTTTGACTCTGAGCATAACCTGGCAACCAAAGACAACATCAGATAACCTTAATCTCAGGGATCTACTACACTTACCTTTGAAAGTAGCATGTTACTGGGATATGGCCAGCAATATCTAAATGAACTGGATAATATGTGATTATACTTTCAATGAGAATCGCTAATGGGTATTCCTAAAAATATAAAGGATAAAACCAGTTTTAATAATTCTATCCCTTTTGAATGGTTTCAAATTCAATTTTTAAAATAAAATATATGAAAAACAAAGTAACCATCACTTTTAGCTTCTGATAGAAAGTAGATATAAGATATAAAATAAGTGATAAAATGTTTGTAGCAAACGTCAATAGCTCCTGACATTGTCTACAGGAATTTGTATTTGACCATAACGCTGCATAGACAAATTTGCTCATCACATTTTAAGAGTCAGGTTCTGATTGGAATAGACCTAAATATTTGAAAACTTCAAAGAAGGGTATATCTTGCCTGTTCGCAAAATGGAGATAATATAAACCAGGAGTTGGAAAAATTTTTTTCTAAAATGAAGTAGAAAATAAGTATTTTAGTTTTTGCAGATCATGTCATCTCTATCACTAAACCCATTCTTTTGCCTTTGTAGCATGAAAGCAAGCCTATGTGATAATATATAAACAACAGAATCTAGCTAGGTTTGGCTTATTGGCAATAGCTACCAGCTTTTGACATTAGTCATTGTTTGTAATAGAGAATATAACTCATTCAGCATAAATAAGAATAGTTAACACCAATGTGTCTAAGGACAAATAATTGAAATAAAAACTTTGCCCATTTACCTTCAAAGAGATAAATTTCATTAAGAGTAAAGAAACAGTATACAACTAATTACATGCTATAATTTAGCTTCTATTCTAGAATTAAAAAATATAAAACTATTAAAAAATCACAGCATTCAACTCTTCCATACATCCAGATATAGTCAATATTTACACATGATTCATCCCTAAGTGTACATTTACCATCAAGGAACTTTGGTATTCCATATCCCAGTACCTTTGGAAAATCTAAAAGCAAACAAAATGTCCATATTGAAAACCTTTAGGGTTGAGCATTAGACAGGATAATATTTATCATACATTGAGGAAATTCATTTTAATTTGTAGTTCTCACAAATAGGATTATGCAAGTCCTGGGGAAATTTGATACAATGAATATGTGGATAACAGAACAAAAATCACATTATCAAATAGCTGTTCCTCTCTCTTCCCCTACAACTCCATCTTTTCCTTTCCCTAAAATTTTCCTCTTTGTCAGGCTATTTCTTCCTTCCTGCATGGGTGACAACAGAAAACCTCAGTAGCTCTCTGCTTAAAAATTACCTATGTATTGTCTCAATGAAAAAGAGGGAGTCCTTTCCAAGCTGTCTCAGCACACATCTTAGAAAGTTTCCATATCCTGTCATGATTTTCTGAATTGAAAACTAGTAGGGAGGGTGCTGGAGCGGTGGCTCAGCAGTTACAGTATTTGCCCAGTATGCGAGAGTACACGATTTCAAACCCTAGCACCACGTACACAACGAAGTCTCGAGCAACGAAGCCCACATGAAAAACTAAACAAAATTGATTCTTTCTCTCTTTCTCACTGTCCCTCTCTCTTGAAAGAAAGATAGATAGAAAGACAGAAAGATAGATATTAAAGAAAAGAAAAAAAAACTAGTATAGACTCTTCATTTTTTTCCCCAAATATTTGAGTTCCTACATTTTACTAATCAACATTTGCATGTGGTAGTGGAGTCCTCCTTGTGCTAAGTTGAGCACTCCTATGTGCTGGGTGTCATTTCAGGCACTGCAGTTAGAGCAGCCAAGAGATGATATACACCTGAAGCCAAGAAGAGACTGGGTCCAGCCCAATCACTCCTACCTGAGTAGAGCAGGAGTGGCTTGGAAAGGGGAAATCAAGATGTCATTACCAGTCACAGCAACAAGCTAACGTAAAGGAAAGAAATTAAGTTTTCTTATTTCAGAAAGGATTGATTCCTCTTATTAAAATAGGAGTGACATAACTTGATACACTCTATGTCATTTGAAATTTTAGGTCAACGACAACAAAAGAAAGGGGAATTGAAGAGCTATTTCAAAGTAAATGTTACCTTCAAACTAGATTATTTTTTAAAGAGAAAGGGACAATGAGAGAGAGAAATAGAATCAATTTTATTTAGTTTTTTTCATGTGGCTTTCATTGCTCTGACACTTCATTGTGTATGTGGTGCTGGGGTTTGAACCAAGTTCTCATGCATGCCTGGCAAGCGCTGTAACTGCTGAGCCACCACTCCAGCCCCTCCAGCTAGATTTTAACACAGAATATAAAATAGCTCTAGCTGTGATAAAAGGGGAGGAAAAGCAATGAATAGTTTCTAAAATCCCAAATTCTGTGTTTCTCTTCTACTGTGGAAATAATCTAAAAAAAGAGGAGAGAGAGAAAGAGACAGAGAAAATCAACTGACAATTAAGTTTCAATAGCTCAGTTTTAGCCAGTGGTTTAGGGTCTTAAAATAATTGAAGCATATATTATTTGTTGAAATAGTAATTGATCTCAGATCAAGAGGGATAGAGAAGGGACAGGAAGGGGGAATAAATGTAGAATGAATTTGAAAAAATATGCTATGTGCATGTATACTACAGTGAATGTCATCTTTACCTGTATCTACAAGGCACCAATCAAAAGTAAAAGAGTAGAAGGTAGACCATTAGAAAAGAGAAAGAGGAATATGGGGAGGGAGGGAAGAGAGGAGGGAAAGTGGAGGGGACTAGAAGAGTGAGACACTAAGACACTCATTTTTCATGTGCTTTATAATTATAAATATAATCATTAAGTATTTGGTGTTGTAAAGAAATGATATTTTTACTAAAAAGCAAGTAAATATCTATGCCTTTAGATATTTTTTCAATGATACACTAAGCATGATCATTGTCTTTGGATATATTCTCAATGACTCTGTTAAAATGGTACAATAAAGGTATGCAAATATAAAAAAATAAATAACTGCTCTTACATAAACCCGGATGCCACAAAGAGTTAGCAGATAAAGGAACTCAAATGAGTCCTCATTAACGATGTTGACAGGGCAGCCATACCCTAGGAAGAGCTCGTTTGACTGGAGTTGCAAGTCATTCACTATAGGTGCTCGTGTCACCCTGACCTGGAGCCAGGTTGCAGAACAGGTGACAGACACTGTTGAAAGAAAACAATAAAAAGGGAAATACCATAGAACATGTCTGTCCCCAGCAATAGCTTGGGAAACATTCAGCCTCTTCATTTAGTTGAATTCTCCACTACAGAGTTAAAATATTTTATTTCTATTTGAATATTTTCCCACTGTGAGACTTTGGGTCAATTTCTTAATCTCTATCTGATTCAATTTCTTCATCAGAAGGTGGAAAAATCTTAAGATTATTTCCTGAGAAGTTTTAAACCGAAGACCCCCCCCCGTTGTTGTTGTTTTAAGAGATCATCCAAATTTCACCAATAGGTCTCATGAATATGTTTTTGAAATATTTCCAAACTTGACATATCTAAAATAGGAAAATCTTTTATAATTGGTTGCACACAAATGGAAAAATGTATCATGTGCTCCCACTTCAAATTTTATTGAATTAAAATGTGTGAGCCTGTTAATAGTGCCTGATAACTACGTGAAACCAAAGTAATTCTAAAAAAGCCAGGAGCAATACTGCATGCCAATGATTCCAGGAACTGGGGTGTCTGAGGCAGGAGAATCACAAGTTCAAGGCCAGCCTAGGGAACTTAGTGAAACCCTGTCTTAAAATAGAAAGGGCTGAAGCTATAGCTCAATGGTAAAGCATCCTGGGTTTCATCCCTAGTACAAAAAAGAAGTTGAACACAGAATTCTAAAATAAATAATATTTAAGTTACCTCAATAACTTTTTGATGCTAACAAATTTTAGTTTGTAGTCTTATTTTCATTATATCTCCATGAATTCAAGATGTTATCCCATAAACTTAGTATCACACAGCTGCTAAGTGGCAGAGCAGAATTAAAACCTAAGCAAAATCTGCTCAGTCTCAACTCTGAAAAGGAATACTTAACAATTGAAAACAGCTGACTACTGGCTGGCCAAACTTCCTGCCACAGGGCTAGAACATGGAGACCTAACCAACTTCCTCTCCAGGGGACTTGGCAGTCTCTCCTTATTTTACCAGTCAATGCAAGTATTTCATATCCTGCAGAATGATAAGCCAGTCTCTAGACAAAAGAAAATATAAACTTGGAAATATTTTGTGGGGGTAGATAAAAAAATCCTCTTGGGATCAGCTTTTTCAGAAACTGAAAAGGAAGTAATAAGGGCTGGAGTGGTGGCTCAGCAGTTGGAGCCTGGCATGCATGAGTACCAAGGGTCCGAACCCCAGCACCACATAAACAACTGTTAGAGAAAATAAAACCAGATGAAAAAATAAATAAAATTGATTCTTTCTTTCTCCTTATTTTTAAAATAAAAGAAAAAAAGGAAGTATGGTGCTGAGGATGGAGAGATAAAACCCTGTCTTGCTGCAACTAATGAATCATTAGCAATTGATCATCAAATTGTACAAAACACACCCCAAAGTCTTAAGTATGCTTCAAAAGCACCCCCACTGAATTGAAATTGCCCACTCTGTAATTTCCTCTGTTTCTTACATTCAGCAAGACCATTAATAGGCACAAAAAGCAGGAGGAGCACTCCTAGCACGCCTGAGATCTTCATCATCACCAGGAACCTCAGCCCCAGGTACTGCGCCACACAGGAAGCCAAGGTAAGTGAGCCTCTGCAGGTATTTATGAACCTTTCACTGCCTCAGCTGTGAGTGATGATTTACCATTCTGGAAGGGACTAAGAAGCCTTTATCAGAGTTTTGGCTTTTCCTTCTGGGAGGCGAGGCAAAGTTACAATTACAAAACAAATCAATTGAGAGAATATAAAATGTGGTTCCAGAGGTATCCCCTACTGTAGTGCTTTCCCCAGCACAAAGATGTGTCTGAAATTGTCTCATATCATATTTGAGACAGGTTTATTGAATGATTAAAGCAAGGATTTGTATGGCAAGGTGGAATCCAAGTGGTAACACCAAGGAACCATTTGCAAATTAAATGAAAATGCTGAATATCATAATCCCTAAGGCATCTGGTGAAAAAAAAAGAACAGCAAAAGAGAAAAAGAAAGTGAAAACCCCAATGCCCTACCTCTGAGCCAGTGATTCAGATCAAATAAGCCTGGGTCAAATGCTTTAATCTGTACTTACAACCACTTGCAGGAGATCCTGGTTCAGATAAACGAACCCTCAGTGTGGTCTGAAGGTCTGGAGAAAACACAGCTTTCTGGTTTGATTTTCTTTCCTGTAAGGGCATTTTGTTACGAATGTGTACGTATGGAGGGTGATTAAGAAAGGTTATCTAAGGACATTATTGGACAATTAAACCTAGTAATGAGAATTCCTTAGAGGAAGGGATAAGAGACAAGGACGTTAGGCTGCCTGGGTCCAAATTTTGGAAGAAATCAACCTCTATAAAGTTCCTCCTCAAAACTAAAAGCTTAATGGTTCACCTGGTGATGTTACATGGCATGGCACATGACTTGCATCAGATCTAGGGTAATTGTCGGTGAGGAGCGTGGAATCCAGCTGCTAAAAACTTTCAGGACTGATAATTGACATGACAGAGAACCAGCAGAGTTCCATCCGTGAGCATCAGAAACCTCAATCATTTCTAGTATTTCCATTGCCCTGAATACTCTTTAAAATCATAGGATTTGATTTTATTTTAGAGCGTCTGTTGCTTAACACATTTGTGAAGGTACTAACCATTGGTTAAATTTACAAAGATGTAATTAGTCAATTTTGACAATAGTTTTCTGTTTTCTCAATTCAAGAGGTGATCATGTTTTATTTAAATAGCTAAAAACCAAAGTACATAAATAATTCTGAAATCTCTAATTCCAATAACTTACATGCTTTCTTCCTCTGTGAAAGAAATCACCGAAGAATTTATAGATGTTAAATTCTCATAAAGTTAACTATTTTAAACCTATGGTTCCGTGGCCTTTAGCACATTCACACACATGTGCAACCATCAGCCCTGTAGTTCCAAACTGTTTTCTTTTTTAAAACAAAAGAAAGAGGGAAATTGAAAAAGAGAGAGAGCGCAATTTTTTTTATTTAGTTTTTCATGTGACTTTCGTTCCTCTTGACACTTTGTTGTGTACGTGGTGCTGGGGTTCGAACTTGCATATGCCAGGCAAGCACAGTAGCCGCCAAGCCACTGCTCCAGCCCCCAAATTATTTTCATTACCTCTGAAGTACTTCCCCAGTCAAACAACTCCCAGCTTCTCCCTTCTCCCAACCTCTGGAAACTACTGATCTTTCTGTTCTTAGGGAGGTACTTATTCTGAATATTTGTGTAGAAACTGAATCATACAACGTGTGACCTTTTGTGTATAGACTCTTTCATTTAGCATAATTTTTTCAAGATTCACTCACTTCACGGCATGTATTAGTATGCCATTCCTTTTCACGGCTGAATAACATTCGCTTGTATGGATATATCACTTTTTTTATTCGTTATCTGCTGATGCACACTTGGGTCGTTAATACGTTTGTGAACAGAGGTGCTATGAATCTTTCTGTAGAATATATAATGAAATATCTATTTTTCAGTTCTGTGGAGTGTATATCTATGTGAAAATTGCCTCCTATTCACCGCACTGCTGAAGGAGAGATTCCCCTCCTGAGGTTATGATGATAGCCAAACACTTGACACCTGTCTCTAAAGAGATCTGCTCAACAGCAATCATTAGTACATATATCCACTGCCTGGGGGATGCCACGGGTCACACAGGGCCACAGGGGGTTGTACTTAGAGACTAGTGCAGCAGGTATGAGTGGATCCTCATAGCACCACGAGGACGAGGTGACCCCTGGTTCCCACAGGAGGATGTGAGTGCCTTGTTTAGATGATTGTGTAGGCTGCCACATAACTGAACCCTCTCCTCAGAGATAAGCAGGACGCAGGTCTGCTCCTCCTGGTGCACGGGCTGTCATGGGGACCCTATGCACAGGAGCACAGTGAGGGGAGAAACGTGCAGTTAGGTCAGGAGAAGCCCTTCAATCTTACCAGATGTCCAGAGCCTGCTTTAAATTAAGGCCCATAACCTTGGGGAGTGGAATGGCCAGCCTTCCTCTGTGGCTGCACCCTGGCCTGTGACAGTCCCTCCAGCATGTACACAGGTCCCCATTTCTCCGTTCCTTTCTAACACTTGCTATTCTTATTGCCAGTTTCATGGTTTTTAAGAGATTTTCTCATGGTTTTTATTTGCTGTTAATTGAAGCATCTCTTCTTATGCATGTCAGTCATTTGTAAATCTTTGGAGAAATGTCTACCCAAGTTCTTTTCAATTTTTTAATTATTTTTGTTATTGAACTATAAACATTATTATTAGTAGCAGTATTATTTTGGTACCAGGAATTGAACCCAGGGGACTCATTCCCTTTTATTTTTTGAGTTAGGTTCTCACTAAGTTACCTAGGACCTCACTAAGTTGCTAAAGCTGGCCTTGGACTTGGCATCCTCCTGCCTCAGCCTCCCAAGCCACTGGGATTACAGGTGAGCACCACTGTGCCTGGTTGTAAATGTTCTTTATATAGCCTGGATACTATACCCTTTACAAATAAAAGTTTTGCAAATATTTTTCCCATTCTGTAGATTATCTTTTCACTTCATTGATGCTGTCCTTTCATACACAAAGTTTTTATTTTTATCAAGTCCATTTGCCAATTCTTCCCTTAATTGCTTGTGCTTTCAGTGCCATGTCTAAAAATTGACTGTCAAATCCAAGGTCATGAAAATTTTACCTTTAGTCATATAGTTTCACCTCTTCCATTTAGGTCTTTGCTATATTTTGAGTTAATCATTTGTATGGTAACAGGTAGGAGTTCCACAGTTTTCTTTTCCATGTGAATATTTATTTGCTCCAGCAAATAATTGAAGAGATTATTTGTCCCTCTATTAATAATAATGGCACTCTTAACAAAAATCAAATAATCATGGATGTATGGGTTTATTTTTTGACTTACATGTCTATTCTGTTGGTCTGTTTTTTATCCTTGTGCAAGCCACTTACTGTTTTGATTACTGCCATTTTGTAGTATTGTTTTGGATTTCCACATGAGCTTTAGGATCAGTTTTTCTATTTATGAAAAAAATGGCAAAGAAATTACACTCAACCTATAGATTGCTTTGAGTATTGTCATCGAAGTAAAATAAAGTTTCCAATCCTTGAGCACAGAATGTATTTGTATTGATTTAGGTCATTTATTTCTTTCAGCAATCGTTTGTAGTTTTCAGATGAATTCTTTGACCTTGTACCAATGTCACACTATCTTGATGATAATAAATTTATGGTGTGTTTTGATAGCTAGTACAGTAAATCCTACATTTTTATAAGGATATCTTGAGGCTATATGACCAAATACCATTTCATAATTTTTTAAATTCACACTTATATTTTCTTTGTTCTATTTTTACCTTTTTAATGATTTTCTTCTTCATTTTTTACCTTTTTAATTTTTAAGTACAGTACAGTGTCATTGACTATAACCCAATAGTACACAATAGAGCTCTAGAGCTTTTGCATCTGCCATTCCATAATTTTTAAAGTTTGCCACATTTCAGTAAGAAAAGAAAATATGATTTGATTAGTATTGGAATCAATCTGCAGTCCATGGGTCTTCAGTCCATGTCTTTTTAATATGTAAGAGTAATGTTCTACAATCCTCTCTTTAGTGTGTACTTTCACAGTTCCTTAGACTTTTTCATAGGTATTAATACCTTCATACATTTATATTATTTTTCTTGCTCTTACTGGTTTACTGGACCACAGTTGTTTTTATATATTGATTCTTAACTATACTCATTTTCCTGTATATTGCTTGTATTTTTACATATACAATTATTCAGCTGTGAACAAAGACTGTATTTCTTTCTAGTTAGCTATTTATTCTTGTATAACTTCATGTTACCATATGCTCTGCCCAGAACCTCCAACAGAGTCAAATAAAGTGGAGACAGAGGATACCCTTTACTTACTCCTGATATCAGTGGGAAAGTTACAGAATGTTTGAGTTATACTTCACAATATTAAGAACATTTCATATTAATATTTTGCTTCTTTTATCATCGACTCAAATCTTATCAGAATTCTTTCTGGATCTACTGAGATGACTATCATCCATTCATCTGGCAAGGTGGTGAAATACTTTGATATTTTTCTAATATTAATTTTAAATTTCATTACTGTTATAAACCCAATTGGTCATACTGTTACATTTCTGTATAGCTGGACTGAGTTTTTTAATATACTTTTTAGAACTTTTACTTCCATGTATATCAGTTAGAAGGGTAACATTATTTTCTTATTGTCCTTTTCAGATTTTGTTACCAAGATTATTCTAGCTTCATAAAATGAAGTAGAGATCATTATCTCTTTGCTAATTCTCACAAATAATTCTTTCTTCTTATTTATTTAGTACAAATATACTGGTCTATTTAGAGACCTTCATGGTTACTAAGCACATAACCAGAAATCCCAGTCATGTTGTGGATCCTCAAATCACCAGGTAATTCAGGAATTCTCTATACACAGGAATAGCCAAAAGCATAGTCAAGCTGAGGTCCTATAGTTCCATTAAAATCTCCCAGTAGTGTCCCTATGTCTCTGGGGTGTATTACTCTAGAAGTCACTGCCTCCACAGACCTAATGAGGACCTAAAGAAAACCCCTAGATAATGCATGGGTCTGGTTCCCTGATAGCTCCTCCAAGTGATTTCTACAGGAATGGTCTAGGGTGAGGCTAAATGCCAACATAATGGAGACCTGTCCTTTACTGAGCATGGTAAAGGACATGGAACAATGCAAAGCTTCAAGCAGCACAGATGGCTTTCCCAGCTGCCTAGCAAATGGGCTTGCTTGGTGAGGGTAATAGCAGGACTCAGAATGGCATATGAAAAAGCCCCTCTATGGAGATGAGACAACGGGCTAAAAATCAACTCTGCTGCTAATAATCTTTTCATTACCAATGTGGACACCCATCAAAAAGGGGGAAGATAGCCAATGAGCTCTTGCTTGTCAGCTAAATTCAGACACTGAATTATGCTCCATCTCAGAGCAAACAGATGTGTGGCCAATTGCCTCCTGGATATGCAAGAGGATGGCTCATGAAAATTCAGACACCATCCTAGACTGGGACTATGTGCACAGACTGCATAATAGGTCAGTATTTTGAGGTCTCACCAATTTCCCTAAAGAGTAGTTCTCGGGCTGGAGCGGTGGCTCAGTGGTTTCGGCGCTTGCCTGGCAAGCACGAGGACCCGTACATAACCAAGTGTTGGAGCAACTAAGGCCATTTGAAAAACTAAATAAAGTTGTTTCTCTCTTTCTGTCTCTCTCACTGTCCCTCTTTCTTAAAAAAAAAAAAAAGTAGTTCTCATTTGCACATGTTGACCAGGACGCACATTCTCTACCTTTAATTGGAACCCCTCCTTTACAATTATTTACATATTGATCTCTATTGGAAGTCCTCCAAGGACTTCCATTCCCTCCATTCCCTCTGTTTCTCAAAGACTTGAATCAATGGCAGATCAGGATGCCTATTAATGAGCAAAGGCTCTTCACTTAACGACACTGACAGAATAGAATAGTTTATAATTAGTCTTTGATAGAAGACCTCCCAGTTTTCTAGAACAGACCCAATGGACTAAGAAATTTTTTATTGTTTTTTAGGTATACATGATATAAGCATATCCAATGAGATAATTAAAGCATGGAGTTTAACTTGCTTTAATTCAGACCCCAGTTTTTCCCCTTCTCCTCCCTTCCTTCCCTCCCTCTGCTCTTTTCTGATATATATGACAACAGAATATACCTCAATATAATTATAGTGGTTTAGAGTATACCTTGTTTTAACTCAGTATTCATTATTTCCCCTTCCCCTCCCTTCTTCCTACCCCCTGTTCTTTTCAGATATACTTGACAATAGGATAAACATTGACATTTTTACAAAAGCATGCAGTATGACATATTTTAATTCAGTCCCCAGGATTTCCCCTCCCCCCCATTGTCTTCCCTTTACTCTATTGATCTAATGTTATTTCTGTTATTTACTAATAGTTTTTTAAGTTAATGACTTGTTGACATCCATGTTGATATGAACATAGGAAAATTAAGTTTGATTCATTCCACAAATTTCCCCCTATCTCTCATTTATCCTTCCTCTGTTTCTTTCCCCTTTGTCTATTATTTGCCCTTTTCCTTATTTTCGGTAGCTTCCACATAAAGGAGAGAACATGAGACCTTTGGCTTTTTGAGGTTGGCTTATTTCATAGTCTCAAGATCCATGAATTTGCTGGCAAATCCCATAAAGTCATTTTCCTTATGGCTGAGTAATACTCCATTGTGTGTATATACCACATTTTCTTTATCCATTCATCTATTGAAGGGTACCTTGATTGGTTCCATATCTTAGCTATTGTGAATTGTGCTGCTTGGACATTGATATGGCTGTATCACTATAGTATGCTGATTTTAGATCCTTTGGATATATACTGAGGAGTGGGATAGCTGGGTTGTGGCATCATTCCTAGTTTTTTGAGGAGTCTCCAGAGTGGTTGTGCCAATTTGCAATCCTCTGAAGTCCAAAGGATCATCAAAAACTATTTTGAAAATTTATACTCCAATAAGCTAGAAAACCTTGAAGATATTGATGAATTCTTAGATATATATGATACACCAAATTGAACCAGGAGGGAATTGAAAAGTTGAACCAATCAGTTTCTATAAATGAAATCAAAGCAGCCATCGAAAGCCTCCCAACAAAAAAAAAGTCTAGGACTAGATGGATTCTCAGCTGAGTTCTACCAGACCTTTAAAGAAAACTAACACCAATCCTCCTCAAATTATTCCATGAAATAGAAAAGGAGGGAACTCTGCCAAAGTCTATGAAGCCAGTATCACAATGACACCAAAACGAGGCAGACACATCAAAGAAAGAAAACTTCACACCAATATTCTTGATAAACAAAGATGTAGAAATCCTTAACAAAATATTGGCTAATTGCATTAAAAAATACATTAAAAAGATAGCACACAATGACCAAGTAGGATTCATCTCAGAATGCATGTTTGGTTCAACATATGGAAGTCAATAAATATAATTCACTATATAAATAGACAAAAATAAGAATCAAATGATCATCCCAATAAATGATAAAAAGTACAACACCAATTCATGTTTAAAACCCTAGAGAAGATAGGAATATAAGGAACTTATCTCAACATAGTAAAGGCTATAGATGACAAGCCAAGGCCAACATTATCTGAATGGAGAAAAAAAATGAAAGGATTTCCTCTAAAAACAAGAACAAGACAAGGATGCCCACTATCACCACTCCTACTCAACATAGTCCTTGAAACTATAGCCAGACAAATTGGGCAAAAGAAAATTAAAAGGATATGAATAGACAAAGAAGAACACAAATTATCTCTATTGACTGATGGAAGGATTGTATATTTAGAAGGAAAAAAACTCCACCAGAGGACTTCTAGAGCTCATAAATAAATTCAGCAAGGTAGCAGGATACAAAATCAACATCCACAATCAATTGCATTCCTATATTACAATGATGAACTTGCTGAAAAAGAAATGGGGTAGGAAAACTATCCCATTCTTAAAAACTTCAAACAAAATAAAATACTTGAGAATCAATCTAAAAAAAAGAGGTGAATGACCTCTACAATGAAAACTATAGAACAGTAAAGAAAGAAATTGAAGACGACCTTAGAAGATGGAAAGACCTCCCATCTTCTTGGATAGGGAGAATTAATATCAAAATGGGCACATTATCTAAAGCACTATACAGATTCAATGCAATGCCCATCAAAATTCCAATGTTGTTCTTCACGGAATTAGAAAATAAGCAGTCATGAAATTCATTTGGAAAAACAAGAGACCCAGAATAGCCAAAGCAATCCTTAGCAAGAAAAGTGAAGCGGAAGGAATCACAATACCACTTTTTGCTTCTTAAAAAAAAATAAAAGCAGCTTCATTTCAATGTGGCTTATCACCCTGATTGACCACTTCAATACCTGTTTGCTCAATAGGTTGCATACTGATTAAATGGAAAATTCACGGAAACCACTCAAAAGACTGCTTAACAATGACAAGTTCTTTTCTGTTTAATCTGCTTATGTAATTCAATGCATCATTAGAATGCTTAAGATTAGCAAATTATTAAGTTTTTACTCTGATAAATTTTAAGGTGCTATAGTTTTCTAATACTGTATATTTTGGAAAGTGTTTTCATAAGTTATCTCTTTCATAATATATATTTATAGGGCTGAAGCAGTGGCTTAGTGGTGGAGCACTTGCCTGGCATGCATGAAGCCTCTGGATTGATCCCTAGCCCCACATATACAACTAAGTGGAGGCAAAACAAAAACCAGATGAAGAAATAAATTCTCTGACTCTTTATATGGATGTGTGTGTGCGTGTGTGTGTGTGTGTACACACACATATATATGGAAATTTGACTGTCTTTAGGTATCTATTTTGAGTCTTAACATTGACAAATAATTCTGTTTCTCAAGATTCTTGTTTATAATCATAGAATCATTACTAATCCTTTTTTAAAATGTAAATACATCGGGGCTGGCACGGTGGCTCAGTGGTTATGGCGCTTGCACAGCATGCGCAAGTACATGGGTTCAAACCCCAGCACCCACGTACACAACTAAGTGTCAGAGCAACGAAGGCCATGTGAAAAAAACTTAATAAAAATTGATTATCTCTCTCTCTCTCTCTGTCCTTCTCTCTTTAAAAAAATAAAATAAAATAAAATGTAAATATATATACATATATGGAAATTGAATGTCTTTAGGTATCTATTTCTAGCAACTTCACATTAATTGGGAAAAATCTATTTTTCAATATTCTTTTTTATAATTATAGGAATTATTACTAATCTTTATTTTTCTGGTTACTCATCCATGTATTTTATTTATTAAAATTTTGTTTCTTTTTAGTTATACATAACATTAGGATTCATTTTGACATGATAAAAAAGCATGGAATATAATTTGCTCAAATTTAGTCTCTAGTATTTCCCTTCCCCATCCCTCTTCCCTGTCCCTATTCCCTGCTATCTACTCTACTGATCTTTCTACTACTTACTTTTAGATTTTTGGGGGGTTGGTATTTTGTGGATATACATGATAGTGAGATTCACTATGATATATATTATATATATATACATATATAATTCAGATTCATTCTTCTGTTTTTCCCTTATCCTGTCTCTTCTCCGTCCCCCTCATTCCCCTTCATCTGATTCACTAGTCTTCCTTCTATTTTGATGGGATCCCCCTCACATTTACCTTTCTCTTTTTTCTCCCTATTTTGGACTAGTTTCCACATATCAGAGAAAATATCAGATACACCAAGATAACAAATAACCCAATTAATAAATGGGCAAAAGAACTAAACAGACATTTTTCAAAAGAAGAAATACAATTGGCCAACAAATATATGGCAAATATATGTTCAATTGCTGGAAATCAACAAAATGCAAATCAAAACTATACTAGATTTCATCTCACTCCAGTAAGAATGGCAATTATCAAGAATACAAATAATAAGTGTTGATGAGGATGTGCAGGGAAAAGATACACTCAAATTGTTGGTGGGACTGAAAACTAATGCTACCACTCTGGAAAGCAGCATGGAGATTCCTCAAAAAATTAAAAATGAAATCACCATATGACCGAGCTAGTCCACTTCTCAGTGTAGATCCCAAAGATCTAAAATCAGAATACTACGGTGATAAAGTCACTTGAATGTTTATAGCAGCACAATTCACAATAACTAAGCTATGGAACCAACTTAGGTGCCTTTCAACAGATGAATGAATAAAGAAAGTGTGATGTGTGTGTGTGTGCATGTGTGTGTATAGATACATGCACGTACACACACACACACACACACACACACACACACAAACACACACACTGCAGTATTAACCATAAAGAAGAATGAAATGGCATTTTCTGGTAAATGGCAGGAACTGGAAACTATTGTGCAAAGTGAAATAAGCCAGACTCAGAAAGCCAAAGATCAAATGTTTTTCAAGATTCTGAGCATGATGATGAAATAAACTTTTTCATTTTTGCAACATTTAGCCAAAGTTCTCTCTATAAATGCTATGCCATGCTACTCATTTATAAATATGTGACATTTACAAATTGGTCTCTGATTAGCTGTCTCATGTTTTAAATTGATTTCATACACTGTGATTGGCACATCATCCTTTGACCTATAAATTTCCTATGACAACATGGAAAGATTATGCAACAGGCACTACATTAAGAATTAAAACACCTTAAAATACCTCTTTGTAAAATACCTGTTTTTACTTTCCTTTGTTTTCTTTTTAAAGTTATTTTGTAGATATTCTCATTAGTTCTCGGTTTTTCTTTAATTTTCATCAGCATAAATCTAACAAATAGGTTGAAAAAATTGAAGTAGAGAGGATACACATTTTACATGGATGGGACAGAAGTTAAGAGGAATTATAGCAACTCCAACAGTTAAAACAAATTATCTTCAAATTTAATAGAAATCAATTTTATTTTTATTTTTCCCCAGAGGAGAGTTAAAAAAATTTCCTTATGAATTGAAATAAAAATCCTTACATTCAGAGATAGGTATATTCCATTTTGGATAGTAAACTCCCTCAGTGTTTTTTTTTTTTAGAAAGGGAAAGTAGGAGGATTAGAAAATGGGGGAAAGGAGGCAGAAAGCTATAAAAGATAGTAGTAGGAGAGGGTATTTGCTTACTGCTTTACCCAGGAAGGAGCTGCCTTTGAAGTGCATGTATGGAATTTCCATTCAACTTTCCCTCAGTCTTTCTCATGACAGAACTCAATCTTCAACCCATCGGTAAGAAGGAAGAATCCCTCTGTACATGCTTGTGGGGATTTTCACTGGTCCCAACTGGAATCTTCTTGGCCCCAGGTCTCTTGCATAATGGAAACTGAGGCAGGGTCACCTTCCCTGATTGATTGGTTAAGTCAAGGAGAGGCAGAGATTTGAAGAAAAACTTATTTATCTAGGTAATTAATCTCTTATTTCAACAATTCTACCAGAAATAAAGAATGTATTGTGATTATGACTCCCACCTTGTAACTTTCATCAATTGATTCATAATCCAAAGACTAAGAGTAAATAGTGTGAAGAGAATTCCCAAGAGCATATGATTTCTTACAAGATTTTTCAAATGCCACCAGTTAATCCACTGTTTTTTTTTCACATTTATTAGAAGTATATAGCGATACAGGATACAGATGAGGGGGAAACATTGTCAAAACAGTAGCAATCAATGTGTATAAACTTTGTTAACCAGGGGCGATGCCAATGCATAGATAAACTACTATGGGTTTCATCTGTTGCAGTTTCCCCCAGAAGAACTCATGTGTTAAATGGGTATCTCGTGGAGGAATGACATCGGCTTGTGGGATGGTTACCCCATCTTTCCAATCACCAGACTCCTATGAGTTCTTCATATACCCTCCCCCCCCATTCCCTTCCCTACACCTCCAAGTTACCTAGGGAGCTTTCCCCTTGTTGCACTGAAAGTCATTCAATTTGAGGTTTTGTTAGGTCAGCCATCTGTCCTACTGCTTCAACATAAATTCTTGTATCAACAGATGAGGGAAACCATTCGGCCCTTAAGTCTCTGAGCTTGGAAGACTTCACTAAGCATAATTCTGTCCATCTCCATCCATTTGATTTCGAAAGCTATGATAAAGGGGGCAAAAGTATAGTGTGGAAGAAAGATAGCCTGTTCAACAAATGGTGTTGGACAATGGTGTTGGACAAACTGGACTGCCATTTGTAGACAACTGAAGCTGGATCTTTATCTTTCGCCCTGCACAAAAATTAAATCAAAATGGATCAAAGACCTGGATATTAAGCCTACAACTTTAAATTTATTAGAAAAAGAAGTCGGGTCAACACTACAACTTATAGGAGTCGGCTGCTTCTTCCTTAATAGAACTCCTATGGCGCATGCTGTAAAATCAAAATTAAATGAATGGGATGCAATTAAACTAAAAAGCTTCTGCACAGCTAAAGATTTAGTTGAGAGCATCAACAGAGAACCCACAGAATGGGAGAAAATTTTTGCCTGCTACACCTTGGACAGAGGGCTAATATCCAGAATATATAGGGAACTAAAGAAATTAAAATCCAAACTC
>PVKS010035286.1:0-20179 GCA_004027875.1 Aplodontia rufa
TAAGACCATTTTTTTTTTTAAAGAGAAAAACAACTTTATTTAGTTTTTCATATGGCCTTAGTTGCTCCAACACTTAGTTGTGTACATGATGCTGGGGTTTGAACCCAGGTCCTCCTGCTTGCCAGGCAAGCGCTGAAACCGCTGAGTCTCTGCTCCAGCCCCTAAGACCATTTTTAATGAATAAAAAAAAAAAAAAAGAAAAAAAAAAAAGAAACTCAGCAGCACATACACAATGAAGTATCGGGAGCAATGAAAGTCACATGAAAAACTAAAATTGATTCACTCTTTCTCTCTCTCAAAAAAATTTAGCCTGTTGATCTTTTTTTTTTTAAGAGAGAGAGAAAGAGAGAAGCAATTTTTATTTAGTTTTTCATGTGACTTTCATTCTTCTGACACTTTGGTGTGCTCTTGGTATTGGGGTTTGAACTCTAGTACTCGCACATGCGAGGCAAGTGCTGTAACCACTGAGCCACCACTCCAGCCCCTGTTGTTCTTTTTTGAAAATAAAGAATTTTTAACTATGATATAGAATATAAAATTTGTAGAAATGTCTGTGTAAAAGAATGCTAAATCAGAAAATAATAAAAAAGGGAATTATTAATCTTCCAAATTGGTAGTTTTAGTTAATGTAGTTAATGATTAGTACATTTAATAAAAATCCCAAAACTTTAATTTTTTTTCAGGTTAAGGAAAAGTATCTTTTTTAACTGCCTTCTAAAGAATATGAATTTAATGAATATGAAATAAAATTTTATTTACTATAAAGGTACCTAAGTGGTTTATAAAATAAATGATTATGTCTAAAACTATGGACTGTTTTCAAAAAGGAAGCTAAATATACTCAGCATTGACAATACTAGTAATGTATTGCTTTATTTTTTGTGAGTTTGTGGTTAACATAAACTTTGTTCATACATTATGTAGTTATAGGTGGTAAAAACAATTAGACTTTAGTTTTCAACTTTTCTGTTTGTAAATGGATTTAAGGTCCTTTTGATAGTCTAGCAACCAATTAAGTATTTGTTAATGTTTGAACTAATTGCTTTATGACCATTATTTATTTTGTTATATTTGCTTAAAAGCATTAAGAGAATGTTAAGGAAACTAATGATGTAAACTAATTGGGGTTCTTAATTGTCAGAAGTAATATTATAACATGTTAATATGTAGCATTTACAGAAGCATGTTTTGTACATGCCTTGGGTTGTTTAACTGAACAATTTAAATAGGCAATTTACTTATCAACTTGGAAAGTCTGTCTTGCCCGAGGGGTAGTATACACCATATTGCAACTATTAAAAAATATTTGGAAAGCTGTTGGGAGCTTTTTTGCCAACACTTCCACTTTCTCATGTTCTGTGGGTTTGAATGTAAATTGAGGAATTTACTATGTTTACAACTAAGGGAGAGATGATTTTTACTGACAATAAATTAAAACTAGTATCAGTTTTGAATGTAAGTACTTGTTTTGGAAGGTGGTTTCATTTGAGTCTTTGATTAGGATTTTAATCTTATAGTAGATAAATTTAATCTGGTTTTCAGACAGAAGCATTCATACTGAATCTTGAAAATGTTCTCTCCATGTTTTCTTACTACTGAAGAGATTAATGAAGAGTTTCATAAGCCTGAGAACTTCTGGCTTAGATTTCCTTAGCTTAATTTCCACTTGGAATCAGTGGGTACATGGAGGCAGATGTTAATCTTCAAAACTGGTTAATAATAACTCAAGTTGCTCATAAGATTTGGTTTCACACATACATAAAGTATTTATAAAGCCATTATTTCCTTTAATTTCAAGACCAAAATACAAGGTCTGCTTTTGGGATTTGGAATTAATACTGAGTGTTGGTCTTGGAGTGTCCTTAAATATTTGTCATCTATTATTAAGTATCTTATTCATCTATTATTTTTTACTTCATCATCCTCTAAGTATTTTTAACTATTTCCCTTATTACTAAATGTAGTTATTTCTTAAAAGATATTGAAATGATCTATAAAATCAGACATACAATTCCTTTTCGTTCCAAAGATTGAAGGAAAGCTGGATGGCTGGGTCTAAATCCAGGCTGCCTTTGAAATGTGTTTTGCATTTGGAATAGTTCTCAGAATCTAATTGCTTTCTATACCTTTAAATGCTTAGTTGGTTCTCAGTCTTCTTTGGAATAAACTATAATTTCCCTTGAATCTTAGGGTCATTGTGCAAAGAAACAAAGGTGGCATAAAAACTACCTCTACCCTGATGCCTGCAGTACTTTAGTGTAATCCAGAAATATGTTTTCTTCTCTAGGAACACTAGATCCTGAAAAAAAAAAGTCTGTCAGTATAGGAACAGAGTTGTCCTTACCTGTCTAATCTCTTCGGCCAATCTGTAATTACCATCAAGAGCTTCTGCTGCATTCCATGTTTGTAATGAATGCTGTTGCTCTTATTTTGCTATTCACATAAGAGGCAACTTAGAGGAGGCAGGCACAGGAATTTGTGCCTGGTTTACTCAAATGTATAATCTCTTAATGAAGACACACTGGATCTGCTTTAAATTCAGAGAAGCGTTAAAAAATGTCATGTGGGATTTAATAATGAGGAAAAAGAGAGTGCATGTCATGATGTGACTTCAATTGACATTTTTAACTTAAACCCTAAAACTAAAATCTACGTCTTATTAATGTTATGCCATCAAAATAGCAGCTATCTTTAAGTTAATGTGGATAAGTAATAAACCCAACTGTTGTCTTTATTTACTTTCCAGTGTGGATGAGATAATTAGTTATCTGGTAATTCCCAATTAAAATGGAAAGCATCTAACTCTTAGACAATGCAAAATTACATTAATTTCTCAGTTCATATTTTAATAGTGAAAGTAGTCTTATGTTGGAATGTGATGTTGTTTAAAATAGAAACATTTTATGTTTTCCATAAGCTTTCCTAAAAAGAACTTGGAATTTTGAGCAGGAATAAGGCACAGTTATTTTGGTAACATGAAGATTATTGATGTTTGGTTATTATGAAAACAAATTAGTTTGGCAAGAATGGTGCAAGAGTGTAATAATGGCCTAACTTCAGAATTACTTCCACAATAGAATTCTGCTTTGCTTTGTGAATGTTATCTTCATTAATTCCTGTTGTTTAAATAGCAGGCTTATACTTATAAAAGGGGGTTCTTTGCCCAGATATCCAGAGGTACATTTGAGAGGTACATGTGTTTCAGAGAAGGAGAAAGTTTTACATTCTCTCTCTCTCTTTCTCTGTTTTTAATGGGGAAGCAGAAGGAATTATACTATCTGGGCCTTCATAATGTAGGTAGTAAAGATCTAATTCCTAATTCCATGAATGCCTTCTCTGTGCAAGTTCTGGAAAGTAACTCCAGAGTTTCAGAGTCATTACTAAATTAAATTCCTTTCTTAAACAAAATAATGCTGCTCTGGAGGGTTCTGTAATCTACATTTCTTAACATAAATTTATATTGCATTAAAGTAATAGTATTTAGAGCCTATTAGAACATGTTCTCTTCAAAAAAAGTAATTTCATGTATATGAGGAAAAAGAAAGGATAGGAATGAATTTGATAAACCTTGGACTTTTTTAATAAAAGTAATTCATGAAAGTGATTCATATCTTGATAAATCAGTAATAGAAAAAAGACTTCTGTTTCTCAAATTTTACATAATAAAGGGATGAAAAATGGTTTTTCTACTTTATTTTGGTAGCTAATGTTGAATATTAAAAAAATCTTGTCATAGTTTACATAAGTAATATATAAGGAGGTGCGAAGTATATAGTAAGTGTATGCAGTAAGCACAGGAGGAGACGAGGGGAAACATGCTATCCTCTGTTCTGCTTCAGCTTCACTAGTCACATCCCACCTAGAGTCTTCCTTAAGCTCAAGCCAAGGATGTCCAGTTCTGGTTGGAGAGAGGTGGGGGCATGAAGAGGTGGAGTATACAGCAGCAGGAGAAAGGCAGCCTTTGGAACCAGGCAGTTCTGAATTTGAGTCCTGATCTACCTCTTAGTACCTGGGTAAATGGGCCATATTACTTCATTGCTCAGAGCCTCACCTTTCTTATCTGTAAAATGGAGATTGTGCCACCCTCACAGGGCTGCCATGAGAAAGAGGGAGGCAGGAGTTACCACATGTAAATCAGGCCTTATGCCACATTTAGTCCTCATGGCAACCTGTTCAGGTGCTGCAACTTTCTTTTGCTTGGACTTACCTTGATTGAACTTGTTTCTTTAGTGAAGAAAAGATCGGGGAGAAGGGCACATATTAAAGCAAAGTCCGGGCTTTCATATAATTAATACATCTCTATGTGGTCCTTGCCAGAGTCAGAGTGTCTTCCTGTGAGGAGATCCATTAAAAACACAACATTTCCCATGACCAGATGATTTCTATGACCAGATATGTTTTGCAAAAGCTGTTTGTCATACTTTTACAGATTCATAGTCCTGAAAGTCTTGATGAAATTTGTTTAACTTTCTCTAACTCAGAGTTTACAACTTATATGAAAACAAAATATTTAGTATGATAGATAGCCTGTGAATAATTTGTTTATTGAAATAAAAAATAATGTTTCAAAAATTCTTATGTGCCACAGACACTGCCATAGGCTGCCTGGGAAAGTAGAGAGACAAGTAGTATTTGTAATTGTTTTAACACATTATTGGCTTCTAATTCTTAGAAAATTGGTAATTCATGTAGAGAAGAGGAAAGCTTCAGTTGCTGCAAATGTTCATAACTTGAAGAACCCATTTCCTAACCATTTTTAAAAATGATTTTTTTTATAAATTCAAAGTAATGACATTCTGTTTGTTCATGGGAGAAGCCATTTAGCTAACCAATTATATAATCTAGCTTCTGTAACAGTCTTTTGGAATTAATCTAATTGCATTCCATTGAAAGCCAGTCACCTTTTGCACATGACAATTTTATGCCAAGAGAACGAAAATGTCAAGTCTTTCCATTACAGAAAATCGCTCTTCCTCTTGTTGAAAGCAGAAAGAAAACTACTCAGGTTATCTGTTTATAACTATTTTCAGTTATCTGTATATGTCATACATATTCTCAGATTACTTTGTTTTTAGATACTGTTTTTTAAACCCTATAGGATTTTGCTCATCAAAAGTAGAAAAAATGAATATCTCATTTGACATATCATTTTGTTCTAAGGAAGACTAATTAGCACACTACTTTCTAAGAACTGACAATCTCCTACATATTATTTTAGGATATCATGTGCAAAACCATGGTATTTTGATTGTTTCAGTAGCACATGTTCTCCACTGCTTGCTAATACTAATTTTATTTGTCTTTTTAAAAAATTTTGTTCCTGTCATGGTCCTTAGGAAGGAATAGAAAGGTAAATGTGGTCTCATAAACAAAGTTGCAGCAAATATTTATATATTTTTTTTTTAGTGTAAAGATTCTATAATACTGAAATTCTATATTGTAAATTATATGTTGCTTGCTATTTCAATGAGACAGAAGTAATATTCTGAATGAAAAAAGATTAGAGTAACATTTCTCATATACCACTTTTGAAATTTGGCTTAAAATAGATTTATTACACAAAATCTTAAGAGAAAGAAGAACATTTATAGAATAGCTACTGTGTGGTAGGGATTATATTAGGTGTTTTCATAGAGGTCATTAATTCTTTCAATAAACCTTCAAGATTTGTGATATAATCTATGACACATAAATTTGTTCAGATTAAATATGTTGTGTAATGATTTTATAAATTATTATTCTTTTTACTTTGTTTTAATATGTGTGAAATTCAGAGCTAATTTTTTTTTTTTTTACCTACTTTTAGCAATTATATGGGACCTTTTAAAATGAATTTTGTAGTTATCTTTTCTTCCTGGTGATTTTCCTTCCTTTATTTTCTTTTCAGTTCAGTGGTTTTTTGTTTTTGTTTTTGTTTAGGGTTTTGAATTTTGTGTTCTTATTGTAGGATTTTAGGCAAGCCATCTCATATCCTTTTCAGTATAAACTGGGGTTGTTCAACTAATTTAATGTATGTACTAATTGCAAATTTGGCCAACATCATACAGGTTGGAAATGGAAGAGCCAAATATAAATATAAACCCAAATAAAATATATTTGAAGGTACTTGCTGTCTCCATTTCATCTTGCTGCCTATAGAATCAAGATTAAAAATAAAAACATTTAAGTGCTTTGAAAGGGTTCACAGCTATTTGTATGACTAGAATTTAATCTATTTTGAGCAAAGAGAACTAGGTTATGTACTTTCTAAATAGAGTCAAACCAGTAAGTCATTTTCAGTCTGTAGGATTCAATTAAACATTGTATTTAACATTAATAAAAATACCAACTCCATTTAGAGCAGATGACCAGCAAGTGGTATCAGAAAGGACATCTTAGAAAAAAATCTCTTTTTCTAGTAGTTGCTGATTGTGTCCTACGACCTTCTGTGTTAGCTTGTAGTGCCTCTGTAATCAATCCTTCAGTCAGGTTATATAGAACCCCACAAACATCTTTCCATCAGCCCTCATTAGGATGCTATATTGCAGCCTTTTCTTAGTAGAAAAGCAGAGAGCTTTCAGACCTTGCTATCTCTTAATACATTCTGAAGTTTGAGAAAAGTGAGTCATTGTAAATAGGTGCCTTGTTCTTATACTTTTTTTTTAAAGAGAGAGGGATAGAGAGAGAGAGAGAGAGAAACAATTTTTTATTTACTTTTTCAAGTGACTTTTGTTGCTCCAAGACTTAGTTGTGTACATGGTGCTGGGGTTTGAACCCACGTATTTATGCATGCCATGCAAGCACTGTAACCACGGAGCCACCGCTCCAGCCCCTCATTTTATAGTTTTGTACTTACAGTCTATTTTTCCTGATATAAGTATAGATACCCTTGCTCTCTTTTGGTTTCCATTTGCATGGAATATCTTTATTCATCTCTTTACTTTCATTCTGTATGTCTGTCCTTAAAGGTGAAGTAAGTCTTCTCTTACATAACATATTAGTTGGGTTTTTATGATCCATTCAGCTACTCTATACTTTTTGATTGGGGTTTGTAATCTGTTTATGTTCATGGTAATTATTAATAAGATTAATTAATAATTAATAAGAACTTAATACTTCCATTTTGTCATTTTAAAAATTGTTTTATAAATTCTGTTCTCTTTTATTCACTCTTGTTTTCCTTTGTGACTAGGTGATTTTCTCTAGTGTATGTGTGGATTCTTTTTAAGTTTTATGTATCTACTATAAATTTTTTCTTTGTTACCTTGAGCTTATATAACATAGCTTATAGCTATAACAGCTTATTCTACACTTAATTTTGCATTATAATACTCAACACTTTTACTCCATTCAACCTCTCTTCCCAGTGTATGTATACACACACACACAAACACACTTTTTTTTTTTTTTTTTTTTTAGGAGAAGCAAAGGTTTATTTTATTTTGGCTCATGGGTTCAGAGGTTTCATGGTAGGCTCGCTCGGTCACTTGCTCTGGGCCTGAGGAGGTACAAAGAATAATTGCAGCTGGGTATGGCAGAGGTAAACTGCTTGGTTCATGGCACCCAGAAAAGGAGAAAGAGAAGAAACTTTCATTATTATAAATTATCCTTTGCTACTGTAATTTTTTTCTTTATAGCTTTTTTTTAAGTTTTCTACTCTTTTAAAATAACCTTAGCTTGGGGCTTGAGCGGTGGCTCAGCGGTTTCGGCGCTTGCCTGGCAAGCACGAGGACCCGGGTTCAAACCCCAGCACCACGTACACAACTGAGTGTTGGAGCAACTAAGGCCATGTGAAAAACTAAATAAAGTTGTTTCTCTCTTTCTCTGTCTCTCTCACTGTCCCTCTCTCTTTAAAAAAATAAATAAATAAATAAAATAAAATAACCTTAGCTTAAAACAGAAGTATATTGTACAGCAATACAAAAATATTTTATATGCATATTCGCTAAGCTTTTTTATTTTTTAATTAATTTAAAAACATTTTCGTTAAAAATAAAGAACAAACACAAATATTAGCCTAGGCATAAACAGTATTAGTATCTTCTATATCATTGTCTCCTACCTCCATATCTTGGCCTACTAAAAGTCTTTAAGGGCAGTAACACGCATGGACCTTTCGTCTCCTAAGATAATAAATAATGCCTTCTTTTAGAACTCCTTTGACCACCCTGCCTTCTCAAGAAGGTATTACTCTTTTCAGAAGTATGTTAAGTATCTCTATTTTCAGAAATGTGTCCATGTTTCTGTATACATTTCCTCATAGGCAGATAATGCATCAAGAACATCCACCTTTATTAATGAAAACCTTTCAGTGTTTAGGTCCATTTCTTCATAGTTTTTGAAGAGTTTATTGAGGTCTGCAAAAACTTCTGCTAAACTCTCCCTATGCATTTTCTTGGAGGTGGTTCTTTTTCTTCTTTTGTATTTGCTTTTCTCTTGCCCCTTCTTCAGCTATGCAGTCACTAAGTGATAGGGATTTCTGAGCTCCGTTTTAATCCCATGACACCACTGTTGTGTTTGTGGTCCATTGTTGACCACTATGTCCTTGTGTGACACATGTTGGTATTTTTAAATTCTTTGTCAGGCTTTTCATATATCTGTATTTCTTTGAGGTCAGTTCTTGGGACATTGTTGTTTTCTTTTGGTAGTCTGAAAATTTCTTGGGTTTTTTTTTTTCTTGTTTCTTTTTGCCTTATGTTGATGTCTGTGTGTTTGAAGGAATATGGGCTTTTATTTAAGCAAATTCCCCAAAATTTGAAAAGCAGATGTGCCAAGCCTACCATTTCAAATTGAATCTTTGTAGCACTGGATGTATAAATTTTTTTATATGTAAACAAAACTACAAATGATTTCTACCTTTTTACCATGTTTAGAAAGTTCTCCAATTTAAGATTATATTTTCTTCAGTTCCTCCATAAGTTCTTTCTTACATTTAAATCTTTATTAATTTCTAGAATGATTTTGGTGGGTAGTATAGTTTGGAGTTCTATCTTTTGTTCAAATGGTTAGTCAGTTGCCCAGTATCATTTATTAAATGATATAAAGTTTTGAAGTTCCATCTTTTATTAAATACTAAATTCTTACATACATTTGTGTATGTTAACTTTGTTTCATTTGTCTTTTATCTTTTATCTACACTGCTGCCAGGTTTTTAATTGTTGATTTCAGAATTCATTTTAATATCTAGAAGGCAGATCTCCACCTCCCCCCATCATTGTTGTTCTTTTTAAAAATATTCTTAGCTGATGTTGTGTTTTTTCTATCCTGTTGCAAGAAGAAAAGTTTGTTGTAGTATATAGCATAAGTTTGAAGGAGACTGCTTCTGCCAGTCCACCTCTTAGGTCTTCTTTTATGTTTTTTTCCAGCTACATAGTATGAGTAGTGCTAGTAGTAGTGTATTCTATTAATTCCTTGTTGCACCCAGGCTTTGTTCTTACTTGCTCAGTTCTGGGATTTGAAAGTTGTAGGGCTGGAAAATTCTTAATATGCCATTAACTCTAGTCCTCTCTAATCTTTGAACATATATCTTCACTGACATTTGTGTATAGTTATTTGGAACCAAAGGAAAAATAGCCACTTAGCCAGATTTCACTCCAATATTGCTTGTGTTTTCCCTACCGCCCCTTGCCAGTACCTTCCAGTCACCCAATCTGATCTTCCCATATCTGGCAATCTGATTCAGGCTCCATCACTGCCTCCCTTAGAAATGTGTACATGGCCTTCAGGCCTTTTTGTCAGGCTCCCTTTTTCCTACCCCATTTGCCAGCCCATCTTCTGCATTCCCTGCCAGTGTCCACACAGAAAGTTTCTGAGCCAGGTGCCTCTGGGCTCAGGCAGAATTAGTCACCTGGCAATTCAAGAAATGCTTATTTAATTATGCTCACATAGAAACCCTGAAGCATAAATACGACTGGTTCGAAGCAGAAGAATGAGTACTTGTTTCCTTGCAGGAAGGATGCCAAGAAACGCGTGCTTTGGAGTCTCTCTGGGCATGGAGCCTGTGTTTGAGGTAGATAGAATTTCAACTGTCAGAAACTCACCTTGCATTGACTGTTTCATAAACATATTTAGTGCTAAATGAAGAATGGTCATCTTTGCAAAAATCTTTATCAGAAGCCAAAGAAAACAGAAAATGACTTGTCTTTTTCTTTTACATTTGCTGAACTAGTCTATCTCTTTTGATTTTTCAACAAAAATTAAAATGTTAGCTATTAAATAACTTCTATAGAAGATAATTATAAAGAATTCTATTCTAGTGCTATCCATCAGAAAAATAAATGAAGTCACAAATATATTTTTAAATTTCCTAGCAATCACTTTAAAATAGTTTAAAAAATTCAAGTGAAGTTAATTTTAATATAATCTATTATATTCAAAATAAAATTATCACCATATACTCAATACTAAAAAATTGAGATACATTACATTCTTTACTTTTTTCATTTGAAATCTGGTGTATATTTTACATTTACAGCACATCTAAATTCTGATTAGCTGCATTTAAAGTGCTCAATAGCCACATGGGAAATCACTTTATTTCTAAATTCTGGACTATTTTACTATGTCTTTACGTTGGAAATAACCATATCTAGAAGTTCTTTTTTTTTTCTGAAAGAGAAGGTCAGTGAGAGAGACAGAATCAATTTTTATTGAGTTTTTCATATGTTTGTTGCTCTGATACTTAGTTGTGTAAGTGGGTGCTTGGGGTTTGAACCCGTATACTTGCATATGCCGGGCAAGTGCCGTAACCGCCGAGCCACCGCTCCAGCCCCTATCTAGGAGTTCTTTACTAGGGGTGTATGTCCAGAATCATCTGGAAGCTTTATCTAAATGTATATTCTTATCTGTAGCTCCACTAAATTTGTCAAGGTAAAAAAATCTCTGCAGATGAGCCTTAGCATATGTTTGGAGAAAGGTATGTAGGTAACTCTGACAAGTACCAACAATTAAAAAACTTGGAGATAGTATAATTTGTGCATTTTATTCATAACAAAGCATCCAAGTGTGATTAAACAAGCTTTCCCAAATAATGTAGTGATCCAGGCTCTAGTCCTTCATTAACAAATATGGTGTTCTGTTGTGATACGACATGATCAATTGTAACATTGGTATAAGAAAGCAGAGTAATATTAGAAGTAGATTTTTCAGTAACAAGGGTAAGCAACAAAGAGATTTTGAGGTTAATCTTTAGATGGTCAGGAAATTAATTAAATTAAAGCCTGTTAAATAAAATAATGATATCCATAGTACCCTACCAATAATTATTTAGACTTTTAAAAAGCATTTTGAAGGTCTGTACTGTTTAAATGGATTTTTACCAGTAATCAAGATGGTTGTATTTCTTTTACTCAAAAGAAGCTTCTGTTTAAGATGATCTAGATTACTCTCTTTCCAAATGGAAAATTCACAGAGATCCAAAGAGATCAAGAGACTTGTCCAGGTCACACAGATTCCTTTTGGAGTTTACCATTGTCCTCTTCCTTACTTCACTGACTTTTCTTTTTCTTTAGCTATGATGACTTTTGTTTGTGCTAGAATGTAATAGTATACGTTTTTCTTTAAGAGAAAGGGATAATGAGAGAGAGAAAGGATCAAGTTTTATTTATTTTTCCATCTTGCCTTCGTTTCTCTAACATTTAGTTGTGTATGTGGTGCTGGTGTTTGAACTCAGGTCCTTGCACATGCCTGGCAAACACTTTTAAAACCTCTGAGCCACCTCTTCAGGCCTGTAATAGCATATTAAGGTGTGGTAATTTGCTTAACAAAATGATTGAAATATTTGCTCGTATATTAGATTCACCAATACAAAATACAAGGAAACAAAGAAAGTAGCAGCATGACTTTAGTGTTTCAAAGTTCTTTGTGTATTTCCTTCTGTCTACCATAGGGCATTAATAAATATAGAGAAAATAATCTCTTCAAAAATAGATTTTTCAGGGCTGATTACAAGAGCTAAATTAAATTTTAAAAATATCTTTTATGAAAAATTCTGAAACTTGGGAAAATAATCTTTTTTCATTTTTAATATACTTGCTCACATAAGGAAAAAATTCACTTTAGGCAAGTGGATATAATTTTATATATAATGCAGTGGAAAGAACAGATTGATTGTGTTCTAATATATTAAATACCTAAGAGAAATGTATGTATTTTATCAGAATTTTAAATTGACCGGTGATAAGTAGAAAACCTCTTATTTGGAGTGCTCTGATAAATATTCTTAGTATATTTAAACAAGAAAAAAAATGCCTTGTTTTACTTTCTCTTTTTTAGTGTTTTTTTTTTTTCCTTTCTTTCTCTTGTGGGACAGTGTCCTGATTCTGTGTTCTGTGTGCTATTCAGGTTATTGCAGTGAGGAAACAGCTATCCATAAACCTGGGAGTTCATTAAAAGATACTTTTTTTCAGGTGGTTATTAGGCCTAAGCAACTGCCACCCAAGAGGGTTAAAGGAGAATAGCCTGGAAGCTGGCAATGAAAAGAGAGCTATTTCTATGCCACTGTTTGTAGAACTGATCAGGCAATGTCATAGTAATCTTTAATACATTTGAGCTGTGATGGATAAATATGAATAATTACACATTGTCTTATTATGAGTCCTAGATTGATCTTTTCATTATGTATTGTACTTTGTAACAAAAAAAATTTATTTGCACATGTCCTGAAAGTATAATTTGGTAACTATTTCATTATTATCTCTTGGTAATTTTTGAAGGTCTGCCAACCAAAATAATCCACAATAAAATTCAGTATTATGAAATTAAATATTAAATTACAAAATTAAAGTGTTCAGGTAAATATTAATGCACTAACATGCATATAGCATATCAGATTTATTTGTTTGCTTGTCATTATGTTTTTACCAACTGTAATTTTGTGTCTTGTTTTTCTCCTGGAGTGAATTTCATGAACATCCTTTCCTATTATTGCTAAAAATTATTTCTTACAATTTTTATAGCACTGTTGATTTTAGGCTGAGGGCTTTTAGGTAACATAAATGGATTGTTCCCCTATGCATGTCTGAAATGTTGACCCCTGCACTTTACTTATGTATATTTTACTCTGTAAAGTTAATATAAAGCCTTTTTTATTGATTCAGGCAAATTTGATAAACCTCAAACAATATCTAGTATAACATTGGACACAGTGTTATTTCTTTTTTTTTTTGCAAGTCATAACTAGAAATGAGATCATTACACTGTGTATCCTTTAATCTCAGAGTTATAACGAAGTTCAAGTGTTGTTTCCTTTAAACAATTAAGTTCAGTTCAAAAGACAGAATAAATGCAAAGCTCTTTAAAAACTCTTTAAGAGTCCACATTGTGTTAAGTATTTCAGCCTTGGGATTTTGATATGCTTAGAAGCTTTATTCTGATAGTCATTAACTTGCAGTTTGGCCCAGATCACCATGTAAGGTCATAGTAGCTTCAGGCCTCTTATCTCTTACTAGCCTGTCCCCTGGGATAAAAAGTGTGTTCCAAAAGAAAGAACAGGATCTCAATGCGATTAAATCAGGTCTCCGGGGGACTAACAACCCTACGAAAGCACCAAGTTTTAGTACATCATCATACAGGCAAAGAACTAATAGATCCATATGAGCCTTAAGAAAAAGGGAAGTGACTTCTACATAATGTGGACTCTCCCAGTAGAGCTGTTCCAATCACTAGGCCAAATCCAGGTTCTCAAGCCTGATAAGAGTCAGATTACTGGCATTTGGCAGCAGAGTTCATAGAATGCTTTCATGGAATCAAGCAGTAAACTGTCGCTTTTGTCTTCCTTTTGCTCCCAAACAGTCTTATGAATTTCTTTTTTTAATTATACTCTTCCCATCCCTAGTTCTTGGATAGCGTTTTCCAAAATGTTATTCAACACCTCTCAAATATCAGAGGCAGTACCAGCACATCCTGGCATCTAGCCTACAGTCATACCTCAAAAATACACTGACTGCCTTGGTGGTGGCCAAATGCCAATTCATGTAGCCAAGTTGTGGTTTGGACGTGTGGACCCATTCCCTTCTGTAACCCTATCATAGTTGCTGGCTTTATTTCACCCCCACCAGAGTCTAAGTTCCTAGAAGGCAGGTGCTATGACTTTTATCTGTTGTAACTCCAGGGCCATGTCTGCTAAAAACATGGTAGGTACACAGAGGAAATCGGTTGGAGTAAATCCAGCTACCCAAAAAGTTCTGAATAGAATTCACCATCTCCTGCTTTCACTTCTAAATATTCTCAAGTCCTAGGGGAACTGGACTAAAGATCAGAGCTACCTGTCACTAAACCAAACACTTGAGAAGTTCAGTGTGTACAGAACCTCATTATGCTCAAGAAATCCTTTCTAGAAGCAGTCTGACAATAGAGTTGTGTAGAAAGTACAATTTTCTTTCTTAATGTTTTAGTCAACTTCTTCGATACTCTGATTAAAGGGCCTAACAAGAACAATTTTAGGAGGACAAGTTTATTTTGGGGGCTCATGGTTTCAGAGGTCTTACTTAGTCCATAGATGACTGGCTCCATTCGGAAGAGTGTGACAGAGGGAAGCCGGTCAAGGCATGGCTCCAGGAAGAAGAGACAAATTCCATGTCAGATACAAAATATACACTCCAAAGGCATGTCCCCAATGACCCACCTTTTCCAGCCACAACCCACTTGCCTTCAATTGCCAGTTAATCCCAATCAGGAGCTTAACTCACTTATTGGGTTAAGGCTCTCGCAGCCTAATTGTTTTATCTCTGAGTCTTCCTGCAATGTCTCACAGGAGCTTTTTGGGGATACCTCATATTCAAACCATAACATTCAATTATTTTGAAACCATTCTAGTAACTAAAATTGGACTAGACAGTATCAACTACTTTTTTTATAAACATTCAGCTCTTTGAAATAGGTTTTAAAGTAAACGGATAATGGTATCTATATGTTGTTTTTTTTTTTTTGCTTTGTTTTTTAAAAGAGGGAGGGACAGTGAGAGACAGAGAGAGAGAAAGAGAAAGACAGAATCAATTTTTTATTTAGTTTTTCATGTAGCTTTCATTGCTCAGACACTTAATTGTGTACGTGGTGCATGGGGTTTGAACCCTGCGTACTTGTGCTTGCCAGGCAAGCGCCATCACTGCTGAGCCACCGCTCCAGCCCTCTACATGTTGTTTGTACACAGCACAGTGGTTACTCTTTCCTCCTTTACATTGTTTCATCCACTAATTTACTTAGCAAGCACTTTCTTCCTAGAAAGGGCAAAGGTAAACAACAATAATCAACAATTTCAAATGAGTAGAATATAAATTAAACATTTTACGCAAAAATATAAATGCTTAAAATCATTGAGTATGACATTCTAAGTTATTGAGATTCTTAGGAGAGATAATATGTTCCCAGAGAAAATCTAAACTTTTGACATCAAAGATGTTTATGCTCAAATCCTGGCTTTCTCACTTATTAGTTGTATTGAATTAGACAAATCATTTCACTGTTCCAAGCCCTGGGGTCTTCATGTATAAAAACTGTCTGTCAAAAGGATTTTGTAAGATAATTATACACAAAATGCCTGCTAACATGGTTTCTTTATTACACCCTATTTAGCCCCCTGTTTGACAGCTGTGTGACAGGTATTTTCCCCAGGAGTTGGTTTTGAGGGTTCCTGAATTGAATTTATTGTGTCTCTCATGGTTTGATAATTGGGTTTCTTATGTACTATTCTTACTATGTATTTGTAAATAGTTTAATTTAATATGCAGAAAATCTAGTTCTCATTTTTTATTACACTTTCAGATATTATCCTCTATCAACTATGAGGACATTAAAAGAAATACATGTCCAGTTAACCAAGGAATTGTGCCATTAAGGAAAAAAATGCATATATGTGGGCATCATCCTCATATGGGTTAGTTTTGTTAGCTCCATGGTGACAGATCAGATCCTGTCATTACCCTTTTGTAAATGTCCCTCCTTGCTCATAGGGGAATAGGTATGTTAGTGAGGATAACTTGTAGTAATAACCTATTACTACCATGGAAAAATTTTCAAAATATGAAATTATGCATCCTAGTTATTTTAGTCAAAAATGTAATTTTAATTTCATATGGTGATGTCATTAATTTATCCTTTTTAATATCTAGTAGATTTTTGCCATCTACTGAAACATAAGGTTGAAGCAAAAAACCTGTTTTACTTTGTACATTTTAAAATAATTTTCTACTAATTCCTGGTGTTACTTTCAGTAACCTTCTTATTTAAATTGTACTTAATGCCTGTAATCCCCAAATATGCAAGAACTAGAATATTTTACATTTGTTTGTCTAAGTGTTAAGTAGTTTTGCCATTTATAACTTTTCTTAAACCTTCATACCCACCATATATCCATATGTGCTTTGAAACACATGGTGAGGATGAACCTTCATGCACCTCTAACATCTGTGCAAATTTGTTGATACAAAGATATTTTTAGCCTTGCTTTATTCTGCCAGTCATTAGGGGTAACTTGACAGAGAAGATTATACCTATGATAAGATACACTCTCTTAAAGGAAAAAAAAATGATGAGGGTATCCACAATCATTTATGAAATATAATTTAAAAGCCATGAGGCTTCTGAAAGTTCTCTGGTTAAATTTCATGCTAACTTTAATTTCTCAGACTGAATCACTTCATTAAATTTCCTCCTGGTTTCTGGAGACAGGTTACGAAGACAGATTGAATTATAATATCTTTTGCTATTCATTAGGCTTAGCAGAGCTTCTTTAAAAGTTTAACTGATAATAAGGACAGATTAAAGATTCTGATTTATCCTCAAATTGTAGCATAGGTGTTTTCTATAGAATAAATGAAATGACTACTGATATTTTAAAAATGAATTTTATTTAGCACCCCTAGGTTTAGAATAGTTTATTGGAATTTGAGTTTTCAGTGAGTGATTTTTTTTTCAAACTACTACTCTAATTGAACAAATTTGAGAAGATTTTCTGAAAAGCTAAAAGATTTTAAAATTTGAGGGTTTTTAAAAAAATTATTATGAAAACAAGATAGCACCACATCTAAAATTCTCCCTCATTATTTTGTTTCGTTTGGTATAGAAGCAACAATAGTAGTAGTGGCTACAAAGAAGTGTGTGTTTATATTTTAATGAAAGATATTCCAGGAAAAGTCTATCCATGTACTACAAAAAAAGTAACCCAGGCAAGTGTTTCAGCCAGTTAGATTTCCTATTTCTTTTTTTCTAAATAGAGAAAGAGAGAGAGAGAGAGAATGAATGAATCAATTTTATTTAGTTTTTTTTTTTTCATGTGGCCTTCATTGCTCAGACACTTCGTTGTGTACGTGGTGCTGGGGTTCGAACTGCATCCTCACTCATGCCAGGAAGCGCCAAAACCACTGAGCCATAGCTCCAGCCCTTCCTATTTCTTTTTACTTTCAATGTTACTACTCACATCGTGTTGACTGTAGAATGAGTAGTGTCTAATATAAATAGCAACTAAAATAAAGTTTATCTTCAGAGTTAATTGTAGAGAATATATTAGAATATCTTAAATAGACAGTGATAAGCATGTATATTCTTATGGATTTTAGCATTTCCTGGTGCTTCCATTCATTCATTTGTTTATGTTATTCAGCAGCACTTGACTCCCTGTTCTTCCTGATACCCTCATCTGTACTGGGCTAGATGTTCCAAATGTGATGATAAATAAGTTATGGGTCCTCCCTTCAAGTGGTCCTAACGTACCAATGCTTGGTCATTTTAGTTGTTTTGTATTTTCTTTTCATCAATATTCTGTTGTGAGGAGATCTTCTAGGTGCTAGGGATATAGCAGGAAAAAGATAAGAATAGTATCTTTCTTTATGGAGTTATTCTCTAGCCCAGGAGTAAAAGTTAACATGAGGGGCTCAGCAGTTATGGCGCTTGCCTGGCATGTATGAGGATGTGCGTTCAAACCCCAGCATCATGTACACAATGAAGTGTAGGAGTAACAAAAGCCAAATGAAAAAACTAAATAAATTGATTCTTTTTCTCCTCTCTCTCTCACTGCCCCTCTCTATTAAAAAAAAAAAGTTAATGGGCAACTGCATTCTTCTTTTTTTATGGACATCTCCATTCTATGTGTAAATTATTTTGTTTTTTTCTTCTGTCACTCATGTAGCTCCTGTTTCTTCTCAACATCCAGTAGCACATATAAGCTCCCACTTTTCCTGCTTTCCTTGGAACTCTCAGAGCCATGTGAATCTTTGTCTCCCAAATTTCATTTTCTGTGAGACAAAATAGCCTTTTTACTTTTGCAAAATAAATATGGCTTTATGACATAAAAAAGTTAAATAAGTAGATTAAATATGCAGCCAATACTGAACTGAATTTTTCAAGTACAGTAGAGCTATTAATCATCTTAGTACAAAGATATAATTCTTTGGTGAAATGGTAATTAATAAATGAAATAAAATTAGAGGGTTTTTTTTTAAAAGAGACTAATTGAAGCTATAGAGTCACCTATATATAGTTAGAATGAAGCTATAGTCTAGAGTTATAGTTTCTAGACTCAGAATATTATTTAATTTTTTCTTTTTTCCTTTTGGTGCTAGAGATGGAACCCAGGATATTGAGCATGCTAAATGCTCACTCTATTACTGAACTATGCCCTCAGCTCCTGGACTTACAAGATTCTTTAAGATTACTTACCATTTGATTTTTGAGTATTATAACATTTCAATAATATTAGCTGTAAAGTAGTTACTAAATTAACTGTTTCAAGTTTCTTTGAAATAGAAGGTAGATATTGTTGGTTCATCTCTAATTCAAATATTGGTAAGTTCTGTCATATCTAGATTTTAATATATAGGCAGAAATTTAATTACAATTATCCCAGTGGTTATTGCTTTTGTTATTCATTTTCACCACTATCTCTCTTTTTTTAAGATAGAGGGACAGTGAGAGAGAGAAAGAGAGAATCAAGTTTATTTAGTTTTTCATGTAACCTTCATTGCTTCAACAATTACTTGTGTACATAGTGCTGGGATTCGAACTCAGGTCCTCATACCTGCCAGGCCAGCTCCGTAACCACTGAGCCCCTGCTCCAGCTCCCTCATTTTCACCACTCTTTTATTTCCTCCTGTTCAGAGAGTGATCTAGTAGAGATATACTTAAATTTTAGCATAACTCATAAAAGGAGCCAGAAACTTTATTCTCATGACTCTGTGCTCTATAGTGGTTATTCCTCAAATCTGCAGTGATGGTTTTTGTTTGGTTTTTTGTTTCTCTTCAGTTACAGACCAGTACTTCTTTAAAATAAAGGAGGATTAATAGAAAATTATATATATACGTATAATATAATACATACATATATGTGTATATTAGAGAGGGGGACAGTGAGAGAGAAAGAGAATCAATTTTGTTTACTTTTTCATGTGGCTTTCATTGCTCAGACACATGTTGCGTATGTAGTGCTGGGGTTCAAACCCACATCATTGTGCATGCCAGGCAAGTGCTGTAACTGCTAGGCCACCACTTCAGCCCCCCAAAATGAAAAATTTTAAAGCATACTAAATAGAGGTCTAAATTAGATTCAGAAGATGTAATGTAAGCTCCCAGGCTTGAGAGCCTCTTGGTGTGCTGCCTTTTACTTTTTGTACCAGCACCATCACAGAACAGCTCCCAGTGAGTTGCTGCTAGTGTTAGCACCTGCTTCCTAGACCCTCTGTGAATACTCCAGGAACAGAGCATTTGCTTCATAGAGAAGATTGAGACCTTTAAATTATTAAGTAATTAAATAAAATTATTAAAATTAATAATTATAAAATTATTAAATAATCTATGTCCTATGTTTATGATTGGTAGTGGTTTAAAATCAGTTTTTTAAAATTGTGCAGCTCCACCAACAGTGTGTTAGTGTGCCTATCTCTCCACAGCCCCTCCAGCATCTATTATTGTTAATTTTCTTCATTTTTGCCATTCTGACTGGCATGAGGTGATATCTTAATGTAGTTTTCATTTGCATTTCTCTGATTACTAGTGATTTGGATCACTTTCTCTTGTATTCATTGGCTTGATCAATGTCCTCTGGTGAGAAGTCTCTATTTAGCTCTTTGGCCCATTTATCAATTGGGCTGTTGGTGTTTTTGTAGTTGACATTTTTGAGGATTTTATAGATTCTGGATATGAGACCCTTGTCTGAGGAATCATAGTCCATGATACTCTCCATTTCTGTAGGAAACCTCTTGACTCTTTTGAT
>PVKS010035287.1:0-20182 GCA_004027875.1 Aplodontia rufa
GGCCTCCTGGGCTGTCCCGGGGAGAAGCAGGCTTTGAGGGCAGATAGGGTAGGATAAACCCCCAGTGGAGGGTCCTCTTCTTAATTAATTTCTCTCTTTCAGACCAGTCGTTTGACCTGATCCCATGTGGACCAATCAAACAAGCTGGAGGCGGGGAGCCAGGAAGCTGCCCGAATCAAGGTATCCCAGGCCTTTTCAGCCTGTGTATCAGAGACTTCCAGGCCTCGGCTGTTAAGCATGTATCTCTGCACTCTCAGTGCCAGGTTAGAGTGAGATTGCCCCATCTTTTCAGGGATACCCTTACCTTGACCTCGATTAGCCCGGCTGCCTGACGGCTTTGGTTCACCGCTTCCTTCCACAATGTCCCTGTTCGGGCGCCTCATGTTGGGGTTTTTAGCCCCCTCGTGTTGCCCTGGCCTGCAGGCGAGAAGGAGAGAGGCATGCCCCAACCAAGGCGGCCAGGAGAGTAAGGCGGCTGACCCCCGTTCCCAGCCCACCCCGAGGAGGACAATCAGACGCGTCATGGAGACCAGTCGCAGCCAGAGCTCGTTTATTGAGGAAGTACACATGGTAATATAGAGAGTGGAAGGGACAATAGGGAGAGGAGACATCAGAGAGAGAGGGGAAGAGGCTCATAAGTGGTCTATGGGTCGGTCATGAGGGCTGCGGGTGGCTGCTCTGATCACATGCATGCAAGGGGCCGGCTGCAAAGCGCCGCCTCAGACTGATGTATTCCCCACGAACTGTTGCCCCACACAGAATCACCATACATCACAACTGTCCCACACCTTGGTATTTTCCCAAAATATCTAAAATCAGTACATTATAGTGACACAGCCACTTCAATATTTACAACAGCATAATTCACAGTAGATAAATTATGGAATCAACCCACACGCCCATCTATAGATGAATAGATTAAGAAATTGTAACATAAATAAATACAATGGAATTCTACTGATCTATCAAGAAGAATGAACTTATAGAATTTGCCAGTAAAAGGATGGAAAGGGATAATATCATGCTAGGTGAAACAAGCAACAGTCAGAAAATTAAAGTTTGAATGTTTTGTCTCACAAGTAAAAGATAGAGTAAATTAAATATAAGGTTGAGGGAAGCATAGTATATCATGAAGATAAAGGAAAGACCGGTCATGAAGAAGATCAATAAGCAGAGTGGAGGAATGGGAAAATGCAGACGATGCAGAATGAATTATTTTAAAAAAATCATGTGGTATGAATATATAGAATTACCACAGGAGTCAAGTGTGGTGATTCATGCCTGTAATCCCAGGCCTGTGAATAAGGCAAGAGCATTTCAAATTCAAAACCAGTCTCAACAACTTAGCAAGACCCTGCAAAGACCAAAGCAACTTAGAAATCACTATCTCAAAAAAAAAAAAAATCAGCAGGGATGGGGATATGGCTCAGTGACTAAGCACCCCTGAGTTCAATTCCTGGTACTAAAAATAAAAACATAACTAAATACATAGTAAAACAAATGAATATAAAGAAGGACATGTCACTTTTACATAGAAAAAAAGGACCAATCAAATGTAAATAAGCAGATGAGTGAAAGCAAGTCTAAGAGTAGAGGAAGAGAAATAGGAGAAAGGAGGGAAAATGAAAAGGAAAAGGGAGGATTGGGAACTGAAATGAAATCCCAGGCATGTGTGATTTTTGTTGAGATGAACCCAAACGCTGAATAAATATAAAACTCTAATAAAAAAAAAAAGAGAGGGTATTCTACCATGGAAAGGGTTACTTGAATTTTTTTTATATATAGAACAGTCATAAATCAATATGTTCAATAAATACATTGGTGGGGAATTAATTAGGTAGGCTATAGCAAAGCAGGGGAATCTTTTCTAAGGTTTCAGATGATACCTTATTGCATTCTTAGCTTTAGGATTAGTGAAGGCTAGAAGTCTGCTAGTCTTAGTGATAAATTCCAAGTGTTTTACCTAATAATTATGATGATGTTAGGTCAGATACAGAGTTTGAAAATAGATAGCTATTAAAGAGACTAAGAATGTTCAAGATAATTTTAGCTTTCAATCTATTACATTCCACGTTTCTACAATCATGATATTCTATTCAGTTGAGGTCAAATAGTCTGTAGGATCTTTAATATAGACACAACTTCTTCAGAGAACTTCAGTTTACCATTCACATCTAATTTTATTCTCTAAATTTATTAATCTCTAAATAAAACAGCCATGTTTTTAAAAAAGTATAGAATTTTTAAAAATTACTCATTTTTTGGTACCAGGGATTGAACCAGGTGCTCAACCACTGAGCCATATCCACAGTCTATTTTATTTTATGTTTTTTTGAGTCAGGGTCTCACTAAGTTGCTTAGGGCCTGCTAAGTTTCTGAGGCTGACTTGGAACTTGTGTTCCACCTGCCTCAGCCTCTAGAGCCACTGGGTAAAATGAATTTTTTAAAACATCAATCTATTGCCAAATTTATATATTTTCCTTTTAATTTGCAGACAATATTGTTTTTGTTTTCCACTGGGAATTGAACCCAGGGGTACTCTGCTGAGGTGAGAATTTTGAGATGAAGCTGGATTCTCTGCTCCCACTGGCAAATGGCATCTGGACCCACTACAGAGTCCAGCAGCCAAAATAGCCCTCTTCTAGTGTTTGCAGCTATTCCCACCTAAAACTGGGGATTTGGTGTGGCTGTAGGCTTCTGCAGCCAAAATAGTATTAGCAGTTCCCCAGCTAAGAACTGGGTGTTGCAGCTCTTGGTGTGATGGATATTTACCTCGGGAATTCGGCGCCAATCTTCTGGGTTCTTGTCTTGTGAATTTGAAGAATAAAATCCACAGACAACCACTGAAGGAGTAAATGGAGTAGGATTTATTTAAGGAAGGAGAGCAGAGACTCCACAAGGCTGAGAGAGGGGCACCTGGAAGCAGGACACCATCTAATGGAGGTTAGGCCAGGGGTTATATTAATTTGGACTATGAGCATAATTAACATTAGTGCAAAGCAGGCATTGAGAAATGCATCTACATCATTTGTTGAAACCTATGCAAAACAGGCATTGAAACTAAGCACCAAAGTCATTGGTTAAAATCTATGTAAAACAGGAGGCTAGAGCGGTGACTCAGCAGCTGTGGTGCTTGCCTGGCATGCGCAAGTACACGGGTTCAAATCCCAGCACCCATGTGTACAACTAAGTGTCAGAGCAACGAAAGTCATGTGAAAAATTCAATAAAATTGATTCTCTCTGTCTGTTTCTCTCTGTCTCTCACTGTCCTTCTCTCTTAAAAAAAAATCTATGTAAAACAGGTAGCAATTCTTTCCAAGTTCCCATCTGTGTCCACCCCCACTTTTTAGGTGTGTCCCCCTATCTCCCCCCACCCCAACAAAGGAGTTGCTCCCACAGGTGAGCCTCGTGATCATTTGCATGTGAAGTCCCTGAGCATACCCTTTAATGGCTCTCTAGGACCAGCTTCTAGGTGTGGTTGAATGGGGCCCATGGTCCTGACTACTTAGCCATTTTACTCTCTCTCCTAAACTGTCTCACTACCACAGGGATACATCCTATATCCTTTGCATTTTATATTTGGGAAAGTGTGTTCCTAAGTTTCCAAGTCTGGCCTCCCACTTGTGATCCTCTTTCCTCAGCCTCACAAGAATCTGGGATAACTGATATGTTTCAGCGTGTCCCACAACATTATAGATATTTAAAGATAGTAAAGGACAAACTATCTACAGTTTATAACCATGTGGCATTAAATGGTAAGACATAAGAGGTGTTTCTATCCTTTGTAAGAGTGAATATTGTGGTTTCCAGATATAAGAGTAAACATGTACCTCTTTTGTGACTTATTCAAATGACAATATATCTGACACCAAAAATCCATTAAATTTTAATTTTGAAAGTAGGCTTTTAAGACATATAACCAGATATTATGTAAGGACAATGCTAAAATGAATCAATCAAATTACAGAGGTAGTATTCTTAGCATATTGGAAAATCAGAAATGAGAAAATTAACTCCACATTACATGGAACTTGATTCTCTGTTTCTTGTTCTTCTCCCTCCTACATGCATCACACCCTCATTTCTTTTTAGTATTTTGAACAGAAAATGAAGAAGACCAGTTAAATCCATTTTTGTAGATCAGGCAATAAATTTTGAGTGGAGGTAGTTAGGTCTACTGGCTAGAATTAAATGCCAGATTGAGAACTAGTTCATAGTTAAATAAAGAGGACAGCATGTGAATGAGTGCAGTCCTATTGTAATCATGGCCTCAAATTTCAGATAGATAATCTAAGGCCTAATGAACAGAATCATGACTTTGCATCCAGGATGATATTGATATTTCACTTTAGGAAATTATTAGGAAATTATTCAATGTCACTGTTTTATTTTTTAAACATTCTTTCCCCGCATAATTACTTAACATTTGAGAAAATGCTTAACATTTTGGTAGGATGCTTACATTATTATTATTATAATTATTTTCATGAAGAATTTAACAATTTTGATAGAAATTACTTCATGAAACCTCATTGAAATCATTGTGGTTGATGGAAAAAAGTAGTAAAGGGAGACATTTTGTGCCATCTTAGCATCTTAGAAATCCTGTAATTCAAAACAATTGATTTACAACCGAAGATAAAAGAGCTGAAGATGCATAAATCTCTTATCTTGTCTCAGATGTGACATGGGTACTGTGATATTGCAAAATAGTTATTGAAATATACATATATATATTTGGTTTTTGTCCCTGTTTCATGACATATAGCTCCTAAAATCCTTAGTCTTTCTAAAGCAATGTTATCTTTCTGTATGCTAATGAGTTGATTAAAAGCTGGTAACTCCTATGTAGCTTCAAGATGGGGCTAATCAACAGAAAGACCAAGGCAGGATAAGAAGGTTGGAGACATTCAGTTCCAATTCCCAACTTCCTGGGAAAGGTGCTTGCCTGGCATGCCTGAGGATGCGTGTTCAAACCCCAGCCCCACGAACACAACTAAGTGTCAGAACAATAAAAGTCATATGAAAAACAAAACAAAAAAAAAACAGTCAAGAGTCAAGAGTTAAATTAATCACAAATTGCCCATGATTTAATAGATCATGTCTATGTAATAAAACCTCCAAAAAAAAAAAGTAAAAAGAATGAAGGAATGGGTTCAGAGAGCTTCTGGATAGCTGAATGCATGGAGGCACCTGGATGGTGACCTCTTGGAGAGGACATGAAATCTCCATGCCAATCTGTCATACCTTGCCCTCTGCATTTCCTCATTTTTTTGTAATAGTCTTTATAACAAGATGGTAAATGTATTTCTCTGAGTTGTGTAAGACGCTTAAACAAATCAATCAAACCCAAGAAAAGGGCTTTGGAAATCCAAATTCAAAGATGGTACATCAAAAGCACATAGGAAATAGCCTGGGGCTTGTGATTGGTATCTCCAGATAGTGTCACAATTAAACGGAATTAGAGAACACCCAGCTGGTATCCCTTGTTGCAGAATTAATTGCATGCTTTGTGTGAGGGAAATGTGCCCACTGCCACATCTGTTTTCAGAAATGATTTGAGTTGTGAGTGCATAGTAAAGGAAACTGAGGCTAAGTGTGTACAGCGCATCTTAGTGCCCTGCCCACCTATATTGTGCCACAGATTTCCTTTCTTTTGGAAGAGACTGTTATCTGAGAATTTGACTTCACTTTGGTCAGCTGTTTTTAAGGGTGAGTTCAAGGGAGAATGCAGATGGAGGAGATTAGAATCATCCAGAGAATTTCTTCAACATAAATCTCAATGGCCTACATATTCCAGGCTCCCTATCATGAACACTTTCCCCCACAGGTCACTAGATACACAACAGTTTTGATGTACCTTCAGGGTGGAGAAAAAAGATACAATTTTAAAAGTTCCCTAGATAATTCTGATACGAACTGTCTGTCCAGGCTTCAGAACATTGCCCTAAGCAAATATCATATTATTGTGGACTTGGAAAACAAACAGACAAAAAGTATTGGTTGGAAGTGAGTTTCAACTCATGAAAAGATTATTAATGTACAAAGTTTGAAATTCTATAGGCATGCTTTTTGTCACTTTTACCTTCTTCTGTACAAGTACTATTGGAAATGTAAAGTTAAAAAATCTCTAAATACTATTAAATGTCAATATTTGAAAACAAATCTCCCGTAGTCTTCTCACATTAACACATTCTGCTGAGCAGAATTTTCCACACTCTATATCATAACTCATTCACTGAAAAGTTGGAGTTCTTTAGATTTCCACATGCTTCTGTTACTTCTACCAGTATGTTAGGGTCTTGGAAACACTTGATCCTACATTTTCTATCCTTAGGACTGAGTTTTTCAGTGGCACCGATGTAGCTTTTGACTAACACTTAAAGCTGTGTCAAGATGCTATGTAAGCCAGCCCCGGAAAAATATATGGGTCTTCAGCCTGTGTAGTTTGTAAGCCTCTGGGGCTGTTGGCTTCTCATGACACAAAGCCTCTGAAATCACCTGAGACTCAGATGGTCACGGACTGAAAACTCCTAAATCCACTTCAGAAAACGGAGACTATTTTATCCCGTTGTTTATTTCCACCACTTAAAATGCAAGTTCTGTGTATCTCTCATGTTTCCTCTCCAAGAATTCATTTATCTATTCATCCCTTCTTTCTATTAGAAAGCATCTCAACAATGTTCTGAGGAATATTCTGAAAGAATACCTTCTATTCTTCTTTTTCTCAAATGCAACCTCATAACACATCTCCTATAGCAACTCTAAGTCAGGGCTGCTCGTGTGTTCTCCGCAATCCTTGGAGGTGAGAGCAGCGTTCTCTTTGCTCTCTTTTACATTCACCTATGAGCTCCTTCCTTTTGACATTCATGCTATCAGAGCATCCATTCTGTACCTGAGCTTGCTTGTCATGGCCACTTCACACATTCGCACTCTGCATTGGCATCCAGCTCATAGCTTCTCTCTCCCCACCTTAATCCATGTCACTGAATTCCTTTTATGAAGGTCAAGAATTACCAAGTCCAATAAATACTTTTTAGATTTTATTTATTTTGTGTACCCTAATCAAAGATTAGGGCCTCTTCTCTTCCTGTTCTCATCTAGGGGGCAGGAATAGGATGCTGACTGATTTCTTTAAAGCCACCTATTAGCCGTGTTGGGAAATATCTGTAAAATAAAAGACCTTTATTAAAAGACTTTATGAGTTCATTTCACTTTATCCTTTTAAGTAGTTTATGAAGCGTGCAGGGAAACTATTTTAATTATGATTTAAAGAAGAGAAAAATGGGGCACAATGAGAATATGAAGCTTGCCTCAAGTCACACAAATAAAAAACATCAGAGCCAAGACTGGCATCTAGATCCCCTCTAACGTTCTATCCACTGTGCCAAGATGTGTTAATGAAAGAATCCTTATAAATGGATTTTAAATTCAAGATGTAATGCTTTACAATCTAATACTTTTTTTAGAGTTATAATGGGAAGGGGAAGGGAGGGATAAGAAGGGTAATTGGGGGGGCACTCCTGGGGATAATTGCAATATCCAGAATATATACACATTTTATACAAAAAAAAATTCAAGTTCTTGTTTGTATTTGTCCCTCAAAAGCATATGATAGAAGCAACTACTAAAGTAGAAAGGCTGAGGTAGAATTCCTAGATGATCTTACATTCAGAATATTGTTTTAGAGCTTATTTAAGTGAATGTAGATTGGGTGGCATGACTTTCCATCTGTAATTTCTATGTGTTTTGATGGGCAAGAAATACTCTGTGAAACTTACAATTAAAGGAAAGCAGAATAAAGCAGAATAATAATTTTTATGTAACTTCTGTAGCAGAAGAATCTTAATGGTGGGTAATAAAATGCTGAAATGGGATATATTTTAATTAGGTAATAATATCAAGCTTTGTTTATTAACTACTCTGAAGGTTCTAATGAGCTGTGAATTTCTGAGAGCTCTTTGGCAGGGAAATGAGAACATTTAACAATTTTTCAAACTAATCTCATTATGAGAAGTCAGTCTTACACATGCTTATTTAAAAATAAAGGAGAAATAGAAAACTCCTCTGGCTCCTCATCTTATACTATGAATATAATTTCCTTTGTAGTTTTATATTTCTGAAAAATAGTGTTTATACATCTAAAGAGTAATAGGCCAAGTTTCCTGTTCCAGTACTAAATATTCAAGTTGGATCATCTTTTAGTAGTGCAGTACTTCAAAAATACCTGAATTTGAAATCATATCCAATATTTTTGTGCAATGGCATTAATCAGGAGAGGTGCAATATATATGAGCTATCCTCCCCTACATGGTAGAGATCTGTAATGATAGTGCATCATTTCCAGCTCTAAGAAGAAGAACTCTGAATGCTTAAGTAGGAGGAGACCATAGTCCTACAAGTTACACATTTGTTAGAGCAGGTAAATGACTTCAATCCAGGTGTGTCTGGGCCTGAAGTATGTGGCCTTTTAGCTGAAGAAATCAAAATTGACATTAGCTCATTTTGATTACACCGTATTGCCATATTATTATTGTAATTAATTATGCAGTATAGCTTTGCATGTTTTCAGCATACACACTATGATCTTTACTAAGAAGGAAAATTTACCGAAATTTTGAAAAACAAATACATAGTTGCCATGAAGACTATTTTTTCTCCTGAATTGTTGCATGTAGGCATGGAAATTTAAAACAAAAAATCCAAAAACCAGAAACTTGTATTTAAAATTCTTCTTGTAGCTGAATGTCTCAGAAAACTTCATTTTACAAAATAAATTTCCTAATTTCCATTGCTTCCAAGTTGGAGCTTGTTGTTTTTTCCTGACAATAGCCCAAAGTAATTTTTGTTAGAAACAAGAACAGTGGTTTAACTGGTAATCATAGGAGAATGTTTTCACAGTTGTAAGACATATATATCAGAATAATTTTTATGATGCTCATGATTCAGGGACAAACTGGACTTAACCTTTGTGTTTATCCTGCCAAAATGTAAAAGATTCCTTAATTCTTTTTTTGTTTTCAACATTTCATACATCTATCATTTATTTTAAAGGGATTTCAAGTGATGTATCTTGCAATGTTCTGCTAATATTTTATCATTAGAAAATCACTGGAAGACAGATTTCTGGACTGTTTCTCTGGAAATAACTTCCAGTATCATAGAGAAAAGCAAGTAGGTGAATTTACCATAAGCACACTTAATATTGTGGACTGACAACCTTTGGTACAAGTCTAGACTGAATTTTAATTTTGACTCAAACAGGTGGCAGTATTATCAGATACTAACTTATTAGGGTAGTTTTAGCTTATTGGAATATATGATTTAGAATATGTTGAAAATATTGCTTTCGATTTTCTTTTCTTTGGTATAGCTATTCAGAGTCTATAATAATCAAGATTTTAAGAAATTTATACCAGAATAAGGAGGCCTTTAACTGTTATTATGTTAACTATGAACCAGTTGATTATTAACTCTCAAAGATACAGCAACCAAACACTGCATCTATAGTATGTGCCCCAGATATCAGCATACTAACATCAATCCATTACAGTCACTCCATATTGCTCAATTGCTTCACTAATTTGGCTCTGGTGTATCCCAACTTTTATGAAGGTTAATTCTTTTAGTTTTCTTGCAATGTTATATAAACCATACACTCAACCTGCAGAATTCATTTAATGTAAATCTTAGGTTTCTTAATTTAAGCAAGTAGAGCTAAGAGCATCTTAAAACTCTGAAAAGTTCACAGAAATACCATTAGCTTTTAATACTGAGGTGAAAAATTAGCATAGTTCAATCTATAAGACTTAACCATAGAGTTCATTTATTTATTTATGTTTGCAAAGCCTAGAAAGTAAAAATTTGTAAATGAGTTATGATGATTTCTCGATTGTTTTGTTTACAATTGAATCTTCTGTAAAATTGTTCCAAGTCCCATTTATTTAGCATGTGTAGAATAACTCAATATTTTGAAAGTTTTAAGAAGCTGGATCATATTCTTCTGCCATAACAATGGTATGAATATCTCACGATTTTTTTTTATGATTGGATACCAGGAATATGTGAAGAAAGTCTACCTTAAATAGTTATCATTACAAAATTGAATTTGATATTAAGAATGTCAAGTTAGGGGGCTGGAGCGGTGGCTCTGAGGTTCTGGCGCTTGCCTGGTGTGCTGAAGAACACAAGTTCTTACCCCAGCACCATGTATACAACAGAGTGTCAGAGCAGTGAGTTCCACCTGAAAAAAATAAATAAAATTGACTCTTTTTCTCCTTTTTTTTTCTCTCTCTCATACTTCCCTCACTCTTAAAACAAACAAACAAAAAAAGAATGTCAAGTTAGAAAAGTTTGGCTTCAGAATACCTTTTCAAGATTCGAATCCCAAATGTTAAGTAGGTCTGTTTGTACAAGGAATTTGTTTAGTATCCTGTGCGTTTTGTGGCTAACTCATCAGGGAAAGGGCTAGGCTGCTTAAAACCAAAAAATGCACATATATAATACTGAGTTTTCCTACAGTTGATAGAGATAAATAATAGGTTCTTCTCTTTTGATTCTTGGGTTTTGCTTATAATCAAAACACAATGATAACTCAGGTATACTTTATGTTGATTTACCAGTTGTTGATATTTAGCTTTACACCTAAGATTTCCCCTTTTTTATCTCTCTCCATTCTCTTCTCTCTGACCCTTACTTCCTTTATTCCTCTCTTCCTCCCTCCTTCCTTCCTCCCTTTCCACTTTCCTGCCTTTTCTTATTTCTCCCTTTCTTCTTCTCCCCCTCTTTCATTCTTTACTGCTTTTCCTTTTATCTTGTTTTTAGAACCATTTGGACATTAGTTTCAGAAGTCAGCAAACTCCTTAGCTAACATACTTCAACATGTGCTTCAACTAAGAACATGTAATTGAATAGACAGCTCAATTATCACACTAAGGAAATTTAGGGATTTTTCTTAAGTATTCCATTAATGCAGTTCCCTATCTCCATATAATACATTTATACAGTTCTCTTTATTCTCCTTGAATCTAGAACAGAGCACCAGCCTTTCTGTGTATTTCAATGCATTACAAATTTAAAGTAATTCAGTCCAGTTGTTTTGCAGACTATCTCTCAATGTATCTGATTGTTTCTGTACCTACTATTAAATTTTAAGAAGGTAATATAGTTTCTTCGGTGATCTATGAAATACAATTTTTGCAGTCCTCCTAAAGCACTTCAAGTACTGAAAAAAGGAAGATTTCTAAAATTTTAAGTATCACATGGTATGCTGAGTTTTTTTTTCTTTTGTTATCGAGCTTGAGGAAATTTCCAGTTTTTAAATTTCTTCCAAAATACTTAACTCATTCTCTATCATTACTTTTTGGATGCAAGATGGTCCCAAGTATTAAAAAGATCTGGTACTCTTGTTCACAAGAATTTAGATGCATAAATATGAAAGCTAGGACACTTTCAATTTTTAAAAAATAAAATATGAATCAATTCACAGACAATAATTTATTAGATCACTAAAATAGCTCGTATCATTCAGAAAATGTGTCTACTTCATTCTAGTTATTTTGTAACAAGAGGGGGAAAAGATATAAAGAACTCAAACATACATATGTATAGGTGTGTGAACAAAGTATTTGTGGGAGTCAGATTATCTTAGATACCTAAGATAATCAATTTATAAAGAGGAAAGTCTATTTTGGCTCACATTTTTGGAGGTTGCTGTCTAATATCAGTTCTGTAGTTTTTTGGCTTGTAGTAGAGTAGTACATCATGGCAAGAGTGGGTGGTGGAGCAAAAATGTTTACCTCATGAACATGAAAACAAGAGAGAAAGAGGAGGAGCTGAGGTCTCTGAATCCTCTTTGGGGACTCCCCAAATGACCTAGAGATCTCTCACTAGGCCCTACCTTTTAAAGGCTCCATGACCTCCTAATAGAGTCACCTCTGAGACCAAGACTTTTTATTTTGGGGACACTCAAGAAACTAACTATAGTAATACTAACAAAAACAGGACTGATAACTTCTTAGGCTACATAGTGATGAGGTAGGGGTTGGAACATCAGGATAAGTTTTATATTTGGGATGAGAGTTGAGGCAAGCAGTTAGGTCTGATGGGAACAGGGTTAAGTTTTGAATTGCTCAGTCTTATGTTTGAATTCAATTGTGTGATATTTGCTAAAATACAATAACTTTTTGACCCATAATTTATTGAACTGTATACTAGGGATAAACATGCTTATCCTGTAGCATTGTGAGAATTCAATAAGACCATGAAAATGTGTAACACAAAGTAAATGTTTATCAAATGGTCATTCTTATTAGGTTTACTACTTAAATGTGAGTGGCAGTTCCCTTCATATGGAAGGAGACACAGAACAATGCAAACATGTGGGATACAGAGTATGCTAAAGAAAGGTATTTTCCATTTGGTCAGAAAGCTCGTAGAACTATGTTCTCTGACCAAAACAGAGAAGTTAAACTATTGCAGATGCTTAGAAAGATGGTGTATCATGATAAGACCTGTTTTATTAGGAAAATCAATCTGGGGGAGTGTGAAATATTCACTAAATCTTAAACTAAGAAGCCACAGATAACTTGAATGCTATATGCGAACATATAAAAGAGATTTATAATCTTTTGAGTCATCTAATCAACCATCATCTTGGGACAAAAATCTGTGACTCTATAGGCCTCAAGAAGAAAACATCAGAACTACTATTTTTTCTTACTTTACCAGTTAAGTTTGTTTTTTTGTGATTTAAAAATGTGCATTATGTTTTATACATTATGAGAGTGTTAAAACAGGCACTTTCCTTATGGATGGAATAAATAATATATATACATTATGAGTACATATATAAGATTTCTTTGCTGAGAGTTGAGTGATCCAAAATGTGTTTTTTTAAGAGAGAGAGGGACAGTGAAAGAGAGAGAGAGAGAATCAATTTTTTATTTAATTTTTCATGTAGCTTTCATTGCTCCGACACTTCGTTGTACATATGGTGTTGGGCTTCGAACCCAGGTCCTCACACATGCCAGGCAAACACCTTAACTGCTGAGCCACTGCACCAGCCCTGATCCAAAATGTTTTAAACTTTCACTCCAGAAGACCTTGGGCCCTAGTCTGAATACTTCCTACATAGAAGTAATACAATCAGGTAGCTCAGCTTTTCAGTGATCCTAATGAATTTTAATGAGAATTTGACCTCAGATGCAACCACTGGAATACAGAAAGCAGCTAGATTTGAAGTACTATATAGTGAGTAATAATCAGAATTTTACTGGTTATCATAACATTGTATATAATTGTCAAGGATTTGAAAGAATACAGTAAAAGCTCAGCTGAGAGATGGTTAGCAATAAATCTTATACATGTTGTGAGCAATCCTGGAGAACTGAGATTTATTTAAATGACAAATTTAAGTTCATTGACACAAGTTGCCTAATTGGATTTTGGAATTCACTTGGCAAAGAAGAAGGTAAAGAATAACAATGATGTGTATTCCGTTTTTCATTAAGATATATTCTGTGAGGAAGGGTTGATTGGGTAAAATTCTCTATATCATTATGTGAATTGAGTAGTCATAACTCAATTAAAATGATTAAAGTATCAATTAGCCATATAACTATAGGGAGAATGAAGTCATGTGCTTTATTGATATAGAGTCAATAGGCTCAGGTTCATTTGGGAGAATGCTCTTACATACTGTATCTGAAGGAATTAAATATTGTGGAATCACAAACTGCTAAGCTCAGTAAGGATATAAAGACTTTCATGAAAAAAATCAAATAAGGTATACATTTATTTTATAAGACAGTAATATTTTATTCTTATTCTTGAAATATTCCTCTTTAACTTGTCATGCTCCTTGGAAAAAGATGTAGGGTTGATTATTTCCACTGAGAGAGTGGAAGGAGAATGAACAATTTAAAATCAAAACTGTGTTTTTTTGTTTTCTCTATAAATTTGTTTATTCCAATGCAATCAGAGCAAAATAGGCTCAGGAGGTGACTTTGTACATAAAAAAGCAACATTTTCTAGAAAAATCCCTATTCATTCACTCATCAATATATTTATTCAGTCAGTCTTCAATCAGTTGTTCATTCATATCTACTATGGGTCAGGAATTGCAACAGGGTTGTAAATAGTGTCAACAAGACAGAAAAGAATTTTGACTTTATGCAATTTAAATCCTAATGAGAAAGAGAGACCATAACTAAAACATAAATATGATTAATTATGAATTGTGATAGCAAATGCTATGAAGTTTATAAGCAATTGATGTGATCGAGGTTTGGTGTGTAGCTATATTGTATAGAAAGGACAGGAAGAAAAAGTCTGAAAGTAGAGGATATTTGAGACTTGAAGGATGAGCAATCTTACCTCTCTCTTCAAATTTTTACTTTTCATAAAACTGAAAACATTTATCTTATCATGATTTTCCTTCTGTCATCTAAGAAAAAATAAAATTAAACTAAAATGCAGTCCACCCAAGATAAGTCTCATCATAGAACTTCACCTTCTCTATAAACATCATCTAGTTTCTCCACTCTTTCCAGATGTATTCTCCAGTTTTTGTGACAAGGTTTTCAATGTAGCTCAACATAATGTTTTTTATTACTTCCTCATCTTTATCTTTCCCACAGTCCTTCCCAGTTTGATGAAGGATCTACAAAGGAATATCTCATTAGCTAACTAAAAGAAATTTCCTAAGAGTTAGGGTGAAGGAAAGGATTTAATACATACCTGAATAAAGCTTTGGCTATATTGTATCTACCCTTATCAAAAAGATCTCTAACACATACTTTGACATCCATTCAAATCTTAATCCTTTGATGTTTTACTCCTTCAACTTGGTTGAATATCACATGTTTGAATTGCTCCTATGTTTGCTCTTGTTATTTCTGACTTAAGCTGCCTGTGTACACTGACATGTTTTCTATGTAATTAGAAAGAAGAGTTGATATTTTCACATATTAGTTTTCTTCTTACACCTAATATGCTAACAGAAGGTTTGGTCTTTACCATAACAGAAATAAATACAAGGTGTTGCTGCTACATTCCAAAGTCCTTGTTTAGGCCTCTTAAGAACATTTTTCCCCACATCTGGGTTCTTATGTGTAGGATATTAATGCTAAATGTCTTTAGACATGCTGTTGAAAACCAACCATTGGGAATAGGAAATAAATTAGAAAACATATTCCATAGATTGTCACCAGGCTAATTCTAAAGTTCTCTCGATAGAGAATGAAGAAATGCTTCTATCCATGCTCATAAAGATCTATACATTTCAGGATTCTTTCTTTGTATATTCTTTTTTTCTATATCTGTTTGCCTAGTTCCCCATGACTATTTTGGCACCTCTAGCCTGAAGTATATTATTTGGCTCTATCCTTGAGGGATGCCAGTAGTAACCTTTTTCCCCCATTATCTTAATTACATTCACTAATTCAAGAGATACAGGTGGCCTCTGGATTCTGGAAAAAAGATCTAAGTTTGCTCAATGACCTTTGTCTTTAACTTTTCTTGTACTGATTTGACTCTGTCATTTCTCCTCTCCAAATTCTGCTCCTACACATCCATGTGGTCTACTATTAAAGATCCTTGAATTTCAAAACTATGCAGAAGATTTCTCCCCATCTTTCTAGCACATTTTTATAAATTAGTGCCATGAACTAACTCCCTGTCTTGCTTTGGACTTTTTTAAGGACTCAGGCATTTATTCATGGAAATGGAAGTCTACAGCTTCAGATCTTCATACTATTCTTGGTGCAAGACCTACAGTAGCCCTCTTATTCTCCGCTGAGTCTCAGTATCTGAGAACTGTGCAGTATTTAAGTAGTACATTCTCTTCCTCTAGCTCTGAGATTTAATTTCTGAAAATTCCTGTAGTTACTTAGGGGAAGGATTTTTTTCTGCCCTATGAGGTCTCCAAGCACCAGTGAATCGGATCTTAGACTGCAAGTCCAGGAAAAGGTCCTAAAACTATTCAATTGTGCCTGCCACAGACCTTTTTCTTCTCAGAAAAACTCAAATGTTTCAAAAGTTTTGTGTCTGTAGATGTAGCTTAAATACTAATTTCCATCCTGCAACCTCTTGAGGGAGTTTCTTAGAATTTTACAGTCTGGCAATCTCACATAATTCTGAGTCTATTCTATTTGATATATACAGTTACAGATCAGGTATCCGTTCAGTCTCAGTGTAATTCTTACAATTTGGCTCTACCTTGATGGGTACGACAAGGACAATCCAATCACAGATTGTGCTTTATCGGCTTGTCTGCCAAATTCAAAACCCTGACTATCACATTGAAAGGGAAAGTTTGGATCATTAGCTGTGAAACTGGGTAATCACCCTATATCTAAAATTTAACGAGTCTCTGACATATTATTTTAATAAAATTAAAGTCACTTTTTCTCTATATTAAATCTTATTTTTCTTTTTAACTTTAAGACCAATCACAGCATTCTGCAGCATTTAAAAATGTCAATGCTAAAAATTTCAAGAGACATAGTGCATTTTGTGGAGAGTCTGAGGGTTTTGGATTAGGACCCTATACTGTATGTTTTATAGTACCCTAATTACTTCTTCCTCAAAGTTTATTTTCTTACTGAAGCTACCCAAATTTCAACTTTTTTTTCTTATCTTCTCATTTCCTTCCAAATAAAAAATCCAAAAGCCACTGGTGCTTTTGCTTACACTTTCTTCCTATTTAAGTCCAGCATTGATTATTCTAACGTACCTGCTTCTCAGCTACCTCTATGCTTCTCTTTTCTGTATCTCCATGCACTTTCTTACTTTAATCAATTTTCCTGACTTCTGATTTTCCTTATCTCCTTTCCAGGCCTGTTGTGCCCTCTTTAGTCCAATGATGACATCCTGGATGAAGTGTGCTCAAAAGATCAAAGAAAATAATACTTTAGCAAGAAGAAAAGTGCCTGTGTATCCTTATAATCTGATTATACTTTATTTTTTTAAGTTAATAAAAATTGCATTACTCCAAAACAACTTCTAAACATTTTCTAAAAATGGTCCAAGTTAGATTTAAGTCACTGTTGAAAAGTCTTGGCACTTGTTCTTCAATAGAGTTTCTAATTTCCTTCTTAATGTATGTAAAACAGATCAAATTAAACACTCTTGACATTTAAACTCTTAAAACACAACAAGAAGCCAATTTGCACTTCACTCTGAAGAAGGAAGTGAAGAACTGATGTAGCCTGCTTTCCCTTCCTTCAACCACCATGGAAAGGTCTTATGGATGGGATGTTTCTCAAGAACAGATCAAAGCAAGCTGCGTGGTTGATGGGTGTAAGAGATGGTAGAGGTTGGCAGTGAATTTGTCACATACTGGTGTCCGACAATTAACTTGAGGCTGGATCAGGGGATTGTTAATAATCATTCTTATAAAAGAGAAAGTGTCCAATATGAGCAGAAGTTCATCTCTGTACCATTCCTAATTGTTTCACAGAGCAGGGAAACTTTATGCTCTTATGTTCCTGTCATAATGTCAGAGACTGAAAAATATTATTGAATCAGCCAATAAGTAAGAATATTTTCATAGTCAAGATTGTCTCATCACTCCTCCCATTACACTTATACTGGCATAGGCACCTTATTCCCTTTCCCTGTTTTGTTTGGTTAGCACTGGACCATTGCATGCATTTTGACATAAGGGAGTCCATTACAAGAGTATTCCGTGGTTGGTTGTTTCATTTTCATGATTTTATATTTATGAAAGTACATCTTAATAATTTGGCTCAAATACATACTTAAAACACAAGTTACTCATATACAAAAAGATGAATACAATAATTAAAATTTACCCTGATAAAAGATATTTCAAAATAAATTGAGGTATTCCACAGATAATCATAATTAGTATTTTGAAAATTTTGTCTAATTTGTTTCTACCGGGCACAATAATAAAAGCTCAGAAAGGATAGAAATTAGATTGCCATATAAATAAAATGTGCTATCATTAAAAGAAATAAATAATTACATAAGGATACTGGAAAATATAAGAGAAAAACCAGAAGCAAAGGGACAGCTAAACTCAAACTCATAACAATATAATTGGAAGGCTGTTGATTATATTTTTCTTTTCAAAGAGGGAGAGAGAGAGAGAGAGTAAGACAAAGAGAGAATCAACTTTATTTATTTATTCATCTGGTTTTAATTTTTCAGACACTTAGTTGTGCATGTGGTACTGGGGTTCAACCCTGGGACCTCACACATGCCAGGCAAGCTCTCTACCACTGAGCCACTGCTCTAGCCCCAGGCTGTTGTTTCTAGACTGGAATGTGTGCCATCCTATTCCAAGCAATTGCTATTTAAAATGGAAACTAGCTAAATGTGCCATAAACCAGAATTCAAGACAAGAGAATCAGGTGGAAATTTAAAGAGGAAATCTTGAGATGCATAAGAAGCAAGGAGAGTCAGATTATGAACATCAAGTGTCTAAACAACTGGCTGACAGCTAACTAACTTAAGTACAGGGGAAACCTTAGGAGGTATGAATGAAAAGCAGCGAGAGGCCAGAAATAAATCCAGCTGTACACTGCTTAATGATGGGCAGTGTATCCCTAGGTGATTTTGCCTTTGCATGAACATCATAGAGTATATTTACACAAACCCAGATGGTGGAGCCCACTACAGCCTTAGTTTGTGTTGCCCTTTACTGGCAATGCTAGCAGCAGATTTTGTATACTTAGGGGCCATGATGAACAAAACAGCATGGGATTAAATCAAGCTTAAAGAGAAAATTATGCAATCAAAGACTCATTAAAAATAAGATGTGTATTGGTGCTGCTGGTATAACGTGGCATGCTATTTTTTCAGTAAAATTTTTATAAGTAGCACTGTACTCTAAAATTACACTGAAACATAGTATAGTGAATAATACACCAGCAACAGAGTTGTTTATTATCAATACCATGCATTACATACTGTACATTCTTGCATTTACCATACTGTAATACATGACTGGCAGTGTAGTGGGTTCATTTACACCAGCATCATCACAGACTATTGAATAATGTATTGCACTGTGAGAAAGATGGCTATGATGTCACTAAGCCATAAGAAAAATTTCAACTGCATTACACTCTTATGGGACTACTTTTGTATGTGTTCTGTTATTAACTGAATGTCAAAATACAGCACATGACTATATACTCTGGAAACATAGGGTGTCTCAGAATCAGATCTCTGAGAATTAAAATTTTCTGAACTGACTGCATTCCTCAGCCATAATTAGTTCAGTCAGAAGAAAGGTTGAAGTGTCAGAATAAAGGACCCATAACTAGTAAAGCAACTAGAAATTTGGAGATCTCCTGGAAGCAAGGGAGCAACAAAAACATGAAACTCATATGCATTGATAGGCAGAAGGTAATCTATAGAAAGCCAGGATAACAATGCACCAGCAGGAAGGAATAAGAACAAAGCAGGTATGTTCCTAGTCGTATAGTGCTGGGCCTGGAGGACGGAGGGATGGAAGGCAGAAGGTGACAACAGTGTGCAATTTGATGTTAGGCATATTAACTGCCGAAAGGCACTTAAGAAACAGGCTGGAATTCTGAGTCATTACAACTTATTTTCTGCAAATTCTTAATTTTTAACTAACAATTAGACATTCAGAGAAAAGCCAGATGTGAAAAATAACCAGGAAAATAAAGGCAGCCTTGTTAAACTGTCTCCAAGGGAACCCAGACGCTGAATTTGGGAGAGCTAGACTTTAAAGCATGTAGATGTATTAAAAGATTCCAAAGAAAGTATCTTCAGAGTGTTAAATAAAAATATAGCATTAATGAAAAACATCAGAATAACTAGTAATTAATTTAGAAATATTGTTTTAGAGTAGAAAAGTAGAACTAATGACACAAAAATCACTAGACTGGATCAAAAGCAGATTACAGATGATGGAGGAACCAGTGAAAAAGAGCATGCAACAGAAGCAATTTGATTTGAGGAGGTAGAAATAAAAAGGAAAAACCAAAGTTGCAAAGATCTTTAGAAAACTACGAAGTGGCACAACATCTGAGGTAGAGGATCTCCAGTTTAAAGCCAGCCTCACCGCCTTAGCAAGGCTTGAGAAAATTAATGAGAGAAAAATTAAAATAATAAAGGGCTGGGGATGTGGCTCAGTGGTTAAGTGCTACTGGGTTCAATTCCTGGTACCAAAAAAAAAAAA
>PVKS010035288.1:0-20148 GCA_004027875.1 Aplodontia rufa
AAGAGCTGGTTCTTTGGAAAACTAAATGAAAAGAACTGACCCCTAGTCAATCTCTCTTTAAAAAAAGAAAAAGAAAAAAAATTTTAAAAAAGGAAGGAAATGAAGCAAATCAACAAAATCACAAACAAAAAGGGAGTGAACACCACTGACCCAAACAAAAAAACATAAATCAGGCCAAAAGATAAATTCAAGTTCTTACTGTATCCTTACATAATCCCACATGATTTAACCTATTTGATGTTACATCTTCATTCTCTTCCCTGATTCATACATTCCAGTTACATATGACCTCCTTGATGTCATTCAAACACCAAGCAACTTCTCACCTAGGGCCTAAACACTTATTTCTTTTTTAAAAAACACTTATTTTTTCCAAGAATAATGACTATATTTATTTTTACTCTCTTACCACTTCTAACTCTTCAAATATTGCTTGCTCAGGAAACTTTGATCCCAGGATGTACTATCTAAAATTTCCTTACCCATTTTTATTCCCATTCCTTTATTAAATGTTTCTCTAAAACACTATAATTTAATATTTAAATTTTGTCTATCTGTCTCCCCAAAGACTGCATATAACTTTCTCTGGCTCTAGGCATTTTTGCTTCTGTGAGCTCCTTCCTCCATGAAATGATACTAAAAATTTATCTGAAGACTTTATGTATATAAAGATAAATGTTCATTATTTTATATATTTTTTCTTGTGATTTTAAAAGAAGCTGAAATTAAGACATGCTATGAGTCTCTAAAAGCATTGTGGGCTCTGGCATGGTGCTTAATCTGCTTAATGGGTATGTTCACCCTCTCTCTCCCACTAGAACATAAACACTGTGAGGACAGAGAGTTTTGTTAGCATTGTTCACTTTTGCATCTTTAGCTCCTAGAATATTACCTGGGACAGAGTAGATACACAATAAATATGCAGATGACTTAATAAATGAATGCATGGCGTTGAGATGCTTAGTTTGTAGAGAACATGCCCTACATGTTCTTAACTTCTAGCAACCTTCATTTGTGGATCTATGATAAAAAGCATGAAGGCAATAACACCACTAGAAAATGACTTTGTGAGACACTGCTGTGTCTTTACTGACTTTAGGCTAAGTGCAAAAAGCCATTGGAGATTACTGTTCTTCAGAGAAATTGCATCTTACCATATACTCTATAAATGAAATACCACTCTGAGACATCACAGTCTCACATATAAGAATAATTACCTACAGTCTAGTGATCTTCAAGGCAGCGGGATTACCTGGACTTTGGTAATGGGTTCCAAGAGTCATGTGCCTTCAGGATGCCCCTATCTGTTCCACAATTCTTGGTCTGAACCCTTATAACTGCAAGTAGAGCTTTGGCAGTGGGGCAAGCATCATCAAGGGTTGGTGTGTTGGACCTGTCTACAGACAACTAAGCAGACTATTTCCTTAGTTCTGCTGTCCCTATTGGCAAATGCGCTCTGTTTCAGACAATTCTGTTTTAGAAGACGTTCTCTTGCATGTCTGTGACATTGAAGTGGTGTTATCTTGTCAACTAGGGCTGTTGAAAATGCCAGCTGTGCTCAGCCAGGAAATGGCTTTAGAAGACTCTGTTTCAAGCAACATATAGAGAGGGTAGTTTCTCAATGTGTCCCCAAGAAGATCTCCAAAATCATATGGCTCAGAAAAGAAGAAAAATTACAGTTGAGGTTTTTGAAGCAGCAACCAGCAATGTCTTCCCTAGATTGTAGATTATATTTGGGAAACTAAAGTCTTTCCCTCTTTGAATTTTTTGAATTTACCTGATAATTTTGTCTTCAGCAATGAGTACATCTTCTGTAAAATATGAACTATTCAGGAGGATTGTTTCATTGGCTTGCTTTGCCTGTTATGGAGCAAGGGACCCAGTGTAACTTCCGAGCTCACCACAGGACTCAGAAGGGAAATGAAACTGTGCTCTGTGTCACATGTTTATTATTCTCTCACTCACAATAGATGAGAGTACAAGTTGCATGAGAGCAAGAACATATATTTTGTTCACCAGTGTTCCCCTGAAACCTAGAACAGTGCCTGCACACTATAGGTGCTCAATAAATATTTCTTAACTGAGTATTTCATACAGATTTGTTTGAAAGGGTATCATGAAAGACTAAAAAATAAAATAAAATATTAACATTGTTTAGCATACTCTGAAAGCACAACACAGCTGCTGACCTGGTAACAGAAGTTTGAACAGTGACCAGAGACAGTTCTGGGGGCTTCAGAAGATGACACCCTTACAACCACATCCATGGTCTTGGCTTCAAGAATGGCAGACAGTAGTGTTTGGCATTAGAGGTCATACCCTCAGTGGCCATGAGCAGGAGACCTACTTCTTTCAATAGTGATGGAAGCCATTAGCCTCTGAGAAGCAGAGCTGAGGACAAGGAAAATTCCGAATTCACAAGGCAATCACAGAAACCAATGCATCACCCCTGAACCCTAAACATCAAATTTCATTATGCTCCAGGGTAGTTATTTTTAAACACAAGGACCTGTGTTGAATTGACTGTTGCTGTTGAAAGTAGGATTATCCTGCCTGCAACCATTCACCTTTCTTTTTTCAAATGAGATTCTAATCTTGGCATTAGAAGATGTTTCCTATTGAGAAATGCTAACATCAGAAGGAAATAAGCAAGTTCCAATGCCATTTCTTTATAAGAACAAAATTATCCTGGGCTCAACCTTCCCTATTACTTCTTCATATAGTAACAGGGACTCAAAAAGAAACATTGAACCACAAGGTATTGACTCAAAAGTATTCCTGAAATCTCACATCCCTTGTGAGAAGCATTTCAACAAGGACTATATGGAAATGCCTACTTCTTTATTATTTGGCACCAAATTTGAGAAAGGAATTAGTGACCATCAGGAAAGGACTGCAGCTCAGTAGCAAGCAGTTCAGGGACTTTCCAATGGGGAATGTTTCAGTGTCCCTCACAGCACAGCAATGGAACTGCGTAGAGGGTCAACCCTTATTTCCATTAACGATTGCAATCACTGCTGCATTTCTTTCTGCTCCATGATGGAACAGAATTAACCATGGACAAATCTAGCGAGGGTAAGAGAGAACCACAATAACCTTCTTTCTTATTGGGACTCTGTTGGATCCTCAAGAACTACCTTGGCTATACCTAAATGGACATGTCTTAGGGTCAAAAGAAGAGTAGCCAGCAGTAGACCCTGGGGAAGTAGCCCCTTTGGAGGCTGGCACCTGGAGTTGTGTCCCTTTCATGAGCTTTTAACTAATCTTTGGAGATAAGATAGCAAAATGGAGGATCAAAGTACATTGACCCAGAAGCCAACAGATGTGTGCATTTTGAGGAAGAAATTCTCAATGGCGTAGAATGAGCTAAGAAGTCAAATTCAGTGAGACTTAAGTAGTCCAATAGATTTAGAGAAATGGGAAGAGGGCAAACAGGTGTAGCAGAAATGTGTTGGTCATCCTCCAAAAGCCATTCTCAACTTCTCTGGTAATGTAATTTTGAGGTGGGTAAATGACACCCGGAAGTCCATTTCCAATCCTTCCTTGCAGGTGGAAGTGACCATGGGGTTGATTTAAGACCACTGAAATGTTAGCTTAAGTATCAAGTGCCAGCTGCCAAGAACATTCCTTAAGAGCAGCCAGCCCAGGTCTTGAGCCACCTCTTACCTCTTCCTATATCCTGTTGCCTGGAACATGGACATAATTATAGGAATTGATGCTTAGCTCCTGAGGGCCATACCCAAGAGATGGCAGAGCAGAAGGCTGGAAATATCCTAAATCCCTAGTGACTTCATGGAGCAGAACTGCTTCTCCAGCCTTGGATTGTCAACCTCTGACTTCTGTGGTAAACAAAAATAAAATCCCATTTTATTTAAGCTACTGTTCTAGCCTCACCTAATTCCAGCTGAAGCAATATTTAATCAGTGTCTCCTATGTGACATGGTCAAAAAGCATAACTCTTTACCTTCCTCTCCTAAAATCTGCTCCTCACATACTCGACCCCTTTTCAGTAAGGACTCTCCTGTAAACCCAGAGTCACCCAATAATAAAACATCACCTCGGATTTCTACTCTGTTTCTCTCTGTCCAACAAGAAATCCTGTCCATTCCACTTTCAGCAAATATCACAAATGTCACTCTTTCTCCCTTCTGACTTCCATCTCCACAGAAGCAGCCATCACTGCTTCCCTCCCTGTCACTGTCACAGCTTCCTCATTAGTCTTTAGATTTCTGTCTTTCCTTCTATAATCCATTCTCTGTAGAAGTTTTGACATTCTTTTTAAAAATGTAACTCAGGCTATGAAAAGCATTCTCCCAAAATCACCCAATGACTTTCTTTCATACTACAAATAAAAATTAACATCCTTGTCACGATCCCCATGGGTTTATACACTTTGCCCCATGCCCTCTCGAAGTTCATCTTCTGCCTATCTCCTTGCTTGCACAACTTCCTCTGGTCTTTGAATATCCAATTTTATAACAACACTTATCTTCTAGACCAGGTATGTTGGGTGTTCAAAGAGCTCTCTATAAGGGCTGGAGCAGTGACTCAGCAGTTGCGGCACTTGCTTGGCATGTGTGAGGACACAGATTCGAACCCCAGCACCACGTACACAAGTAAGTGTTGGACAACAAAATAAAATGAAACACTAAATAAAATTGATTCTCTCTCTCCCTGTCCCTCTCCTTTTAAAAAAAGAAAAAAATAAATAAAAACAAACAAATAAAATAAGCAAAGAACTCTCTATACATCAGTCATTGTCCTTGTTTGTGTCCTAACCTGTCAGCAGAAGTCTCACCACTTACGCTCAGGGCTTCTATGTTCACTTTGCCAACAAGCTCCTAGAACTGAGTGTGGAATAAAAATTGTAAAAACTAATAGAAGAACTAATATATGTTGTTTATTTTGTGTCAGAAGGTTTTATATGTATCATCTCTTTATTAAGTAGAGAATGTCACTATTTCCAACATCACAGGAAAAAATTATAATAATTTAAAGATCTTAATTGGCTTTATGTTCAATTCTAGAATCAACAATACTCTATTATATACAATAGAATGAAGGAATTCAAATAGAGAGAGGAGGACACAGGCCTTATTTTTTTTTTTTTTTTTGAGCAATGAATGTTTTATTTCCTAGAAAGTACAATGAAAGTGGCAAGACTGGCTAGAATACTTTGGGAAAAGCAAAATGAAAGTTATTTCTCTATCCCAGGTTGAGCTTTCACCAACTCCAACTACTTGCTTAATCTGTATTATTTACTAAGCTCTAAGAGGACTACCCCACTCTAGTGTGGCAATATGGTCAGATAAAGTGCCTTTTAAATGCGTTAAAACACCTGGACACTAAACTATTTGACTAAGATTTAAATCCAAACCAAATATTAATATAGGAAAATTGTTATTCCGAGTAAATAACTGTTTCAACATTATACCAAGTTATAAAAAGAGTGGTGAAAACTTTATATATTAAAGAAATTTGTTTCAAGTAATTCTCATTGCAAAGTATTTTTGAAGACTTATTTTGAATACATTTATTGTAGTTCTGTATATTGGGAAAGGATATTCCTTTTTTTTTTTGTATCCAAAAGTCTTTTATTTCAAAATTATGAGCACACATTTTTGCCTGGGTTTGCTGGTCAGGCAAGGTTATACTTTTCTCTATTAGATAAAAGTATAAGTTTGATCTAGAAGTAATATGTAGATAAAAGTATAGTACAATACCCATTGATTTCTTCCTGTGTTTCACTATTGGCTTTTTTTTTCTCTGAAAAGGCAATAACTTAAAATAATGACTATCCTTGCCCAGGCAAATTGTCTCTAATAATTAATAATTATCCATGTCCCTGGTGCATCGTATTTTCATAACTACTGGATGATAGTTTGTTCTATCTGCTTGTCATCTGATCAAGTAAACTGAGTGTTTAAAGGAACCTGATTTGTGTAAGGTAATTTGGTATTTGTCGGCCAACCAAACATAAAAAGCTTTAAATAAGGATCTATTACAAAGAGCTCAAAGATACAGGGAATTGGGCCTCAACTGTCATATTGGAAAAGGGCTCACTGAAGAGTATATTTAAACACTAGAAATTTGTTGGGTACCATTCAGTGGTCTCGAGATAACTAATTGTTTTATGTAAGGCAACCGGATGAAGAACTATTGGCACTTTTGGCAGGCCAAGTGCAGTGCTGTGTGGCCATCTCCCTCTCCGCAGGTCTCGTTCACCTCCTTCCTGGAGTTGGGTGCCAGCAGCAGGATGACTGTCCTCAGGTCCTCGTCATCAGTGGCCCGCAGCAGATGCTAGCCCAGGGACAGACAGCTCAGTGCAGGGCAGAGGGGCCAGGAAGAGCCTCTGCTCATATTTGACTCGGATCCACCATTCCTTCTCTTCCCTTGTGGAGTCCATGGAGGGCTTTGTCCTTCCCTGGGTGCTCTCTTCCCAGATGTTGTTGGCCAGCTCGTTCCCAATGGATGACATCACTTTGCCCAGCTTGACGGGCCATTCATGGAGGTCCAGGGATCAGACGCATGATAGGTGGGCACCCAGCTGGTGGTGGATCCCTGAGCACTCGATGCACATGAGTGCTCCCAAGTTCAGGCTGGCCCAGTCAGGATTTGGGCAGCCACAGTCCATGTAGTGGGAGTTCCCATAGGTCTTCCAGATTGACTGCAGGGCCGTGGCCTCATTCTGCATGGTCGATCGAGACTTATTCTTCCTGCTCTCGCAGGACAGTAGGCTGCCTAGGATCTGGCTCTCGATGGCTTGGACCCACGCATCTCGTTCCTCATATGTGTTAACTCCATATTCTTCCAATAAATAAAATTAGTAAATCAAAAATAATAGAATGTGCATGCAGAAAACATGAAAATGTTTTGCATTGTAACATTAACCTAACTGCATATTATAGAGTAAATACTATGTTCTTTTAACATTGCAAGAGTAAACTAATAGCTTAGGAAAAAAGAAAAAAAAAGGAAAAAAAAAGTGCCACCACTGGCCAGTGAGGGACACAATGATAAACTCAAACTTTTCTTCTTGTTCTTCAGCATGCTGGTGAGCCCGTCAGCTTTGAAGTTGCTGGTACTCTTCTTTTTTTGGTGCTTCTTTCGGTTGACGTGGGGCTGGTGGAGCTGGAGATACTTGGGCTGGAACACACGGATTCACCCAGCCCTGTGTCTGAATTGGGTGAGATGTGTAAACTGCTCATGTCCTTGGACAGGCCATTGGTTTTAGGGATGGAGATGGACGTGCAGGCCGAAGTGGCTCCGGGCAGTCACTTCCCTGGGATTTTCACAGTGGTTCTCGGAAGATCAGTCTCTTTACTGTGCAGGTTCTGCATGTAATCATTGCAGACTGGGATGGTAGGTGAGCACGCCATTGCCACACAGGGTGATGTACTTCTTCCTTTTCTTGTTCGGTGACTTGCCATTTCGTTTCAACAGCATGCCCTGTTTAATTGGGATGGCTCAGCCCTCCTGATGCTGTCCACACTGCTCTCCAGGCCTTTTCTCTCTTTGTCTGGGTCACTCCCTTTACGAGAAGTGAAAAGGTTGGACCAGCGCTTGGCCTGCTTCCGCACAGGCATCTGTGTGTTCAAAGTAGGCGACAGGTCGATCTGCAGCTCCTTCTGGCTGGTGCTTGGAGTCATCGGAACAGATGAGGAGTAGTCACTCAGACTCCTGCCACCATTACTTGTCTGGTTCATGTGAACAGTGGACACCTGTGCAGCACAGACGGAGGAGTGGCTGAGTGAGTTGGCCAAGGACTTGCAAGGGCCTATGGACAACTGCTGCTTCTTCCTCATGGTGACTATCTTCTGGGCAACGTCCTGAAAGGTGCTCCACTCTGAGTCCATAGGTGGCACAAGTCTCATAGTAGGTGCAACTTTGAGGTCATTGGACAGCTTCTATGTCCTGGCATCATTGATGACATAGGGGTTGGTGGAACTTATCACATTCTGGGTCCCCACCAGCACCAGGGGTACCTCACTGGTGTTGCTGTATTTGGCCATCTGGCTACAGTAGTGGTAGACAGTCTGGAAACTGATCTCATCCTCCAAACTGAAGACAAATATGACAGCCTCCACCCACATAGCAAACTGTGCCTCTAGGGGGCCCCCTTAAACTCTAATCAGCAGCAGATAGCTTCGTTCATAAACGATGATCTCTTTCTTGAACCTGCCACCTTTGGGAGACTCCTCCTGCACATAGGTACCAGTCAGATACCTGTGCACGAGGGCCAGCATGGCGATGGCCAAATTGCCCCCAATTCACACTTTAAGCTCTGGCACAGATCAACTCAATGTCCACTCCTGGTTGTTCACAAAGGCATCTTGGAGCCCTTCATCTGGAGGGACAGGAGTTGCTTGGCTGTACACTTCATCCAGAAGGACAGGAGTTGCTCTATGGTGCCTTTCATCTAGAGGGCCCTGAGTTGATGTAAGGCACACTTCATCTAGAAGGGACAGGAGTTGCTGTAAGGTGCCCTTCTTCCAGAGGGACAGGAGTTCCTGTAAGGCACCCTTCATATGGAAGGGACAGGATTTGCCGTGAGGTGCTCTTCATCTGGAGAGACAAGAGTTTCTGTACACTTCATCTAGAGGCACAGATGTTGCTCTACAGTGCCTTTCATCCACAGGGACAGGAGTTGCTGTAGGCGCCCTTCATCTGGAAGGAAAGGAGTTGCACTACAGTGCCCTTCATCTGGAGGAACAGCAGTTCCTCTATGGTGCCCTTCATCTGGAGGGACTAGAGTTGCTTGGCCATACCCTTCATCCAGAGGGAAAAGAGTTGCTCTACCATGCCCTTCATCCAGAAGGACAGGAGTTCCTCTAAGGTGCCCTTCATCCAGGGGGACAGGAGTGGCTCTACAGTGCCCTTCATCTGGAGGAACATGTGTTGCTCTAGGGTGCCCTTCATCCGGAGGGACAGGAGTTGTTCTACGGCACACTTCATTCGGAGAGACAGGATTTGCTGTAAAGTCCCCTAAATCTAGAAGGGACAGGAGTTGCTGTAAGGCACCCTTCATCTGAAAGAGACAGGAGTTGCTCTACTGTGCCCTACATCCGGAGGGACAGGAGTTGTTCTACCGTGACATTCATCCAGAAGGACAGGAGTTGCTCTACTGTGCCCTTCATCTGGAGGGACAGGAGTTGCTGTAAGGTGCCCTATATCTGGACAGGACAGGAGTTGCACTACAGTACCCTTCATCTGGATGGACAGGTGTTGCTCTAGGGTGCCCTTATCCAGAGGGACATGAGCTATTCTACGGTGCCCTTCATCCAGAGGGACAGGAGTTGCTCTACAGTTCCCTTTACTGTAGGGACAGGAATAGCTCTATGGAGCCTTTATCCAGAGGAACAGGAGTTGCTTAGCTGTGGCCTTCATCCGGAGGCACAGGAGTTGATCTACACTGCCCTTCATCCACTGGGACAGGAGTTGCTCTACTGTGTCCTTCATCCAGAGGGTCAGGAGTTGCTTGGCTGTACCCTTCATCTGGAGGGACAAGAGTTGCTCTACCATGCCCTTCAACCGGAGGGACAGGAGTTGCTCTATGGTGCCCTTCCTCTGGAGGGACAGGAGTTGCTCTATGGTACCCTTCATCCAGAGGGACAGGAGTTGCTCTATGGTACCTTTCATCCAGAAGGACAGGAGTTGCTGTAAAGCACCCTTCATATGGAAGGGACAGGATTTGCCGTGAGGTGCTCTTCATCCAGAGGGACAGGAGTTGCTCTACCATGCCCTTCATCTGGAGGGATGGGAGTTGCTGTAAGGTGCCCTTCATCTGGAGGGACAGGCATTGCTCTACCATGCCCTACATCCAGAGTGATAGGAATTGCTCCCTTCATGTGGAGGGACCGAGTTGCTCAACTATGCCATTCATCCAGAGGGACAAGAGTTGCTCTATGGTACCCTTCATCCAGAGGGACAGGAGTTGCTCTGCGGTGCCCTTCATCCAGAAGGACAGGAGTTGCTCTATGGTGACTTTCATCCAGAGGGACAGGAGTTGTTGTAAGGCACTCTTCGTCTGGAAGGGACAGTAGTTGCTCTACGGTGCCCTTCATCTGGAGGGACAGGAGTTGCTCTACCGTGTCCTTCATCTGGAGGGACAGGAGATGTTGTAGGCACCTTTCATCTGGAAGGACAGGAGTTGCTATACATTGAGCTGCAATGTATAGAGGTACAGGAGGTGTTCTGCTGTGCCCTTCATCCAGAAGGACAGGAGTTCCTCTAAGGCACCCTTCATCCAGAGGGATAGGAGTGGCTCTACAGTGTCCTTCATCCAGAGGGACACCGACAAGAGGGAAGGACAAGAGTTGCTCTACAGCGCCCTTCATCTGGAAGGGTCAGGAGTTGCTGTAAGGTGCCCTTCATCTGGAAGGACAGGAGTTCCTCTAAGGCGCCCTTCATCCAGAGGGACAGGAGTGGCTCTACGGTGTCCTTCATCCAGAGGGACAGGAGTTTCTTGGCCATACACTTCATCCAGAGTGAAAAGAGTTGTTCTAACATGCCCTTCATCTGGAGGGACAGGAGTTGCTGTAAGACGTCCTACATCTGGAAGCAAAGGGAGTTGCTCTACAGTGCCCTTCATCCAGATGGACAGGAGTTCCTCTACCTTGCCTTTCTTCCGGAGGGAGAGAAGATCCTTTATGGTGCCTTTCATCCAGGGAAGCAGGAGTTGCACTACAGTGACCTTCATCCAGAGGGACTGGACTTGCTCTACGGTGGCCTGATCCAGAGAGACAGGTGTTGCTATTTGGTGCCCTCATCCAGATGGACTGAAGTTGTTTTATTTCACCCTTCTACCAGAGGGACAGAAGTTGTTCTACCATGCCTTTCTTCTGGAGTGACAGAAGTTGCTTTAAGTTGCCCTTCATCTAGAGGAGCAAGAATTGTACTTCGTCCTTCATCTGTAGGGACAGGAGTTGCTCTACCGTGCTTTTCTTCCTGAGGGACAGGAGAGCTCAACAGTGTACTTCATCTGGAGGGACAGAAGTTGTTCTCCCATGCCCTTCATCCGGAGGGACAGAAGTTGCTCTATGGTGCCCTTCATCCAGAGGGACACAATTTGCTCTATGATGCCCTTCATCCAGAGGGACAGCAGTAGCTCTACAGTACCCTTCACCTGGAGGGACAGGTGTTGCTCTACCATGCCCCTCATCGGGAGGGACAGGAGTTGCTGTAAGGTGCCATTCATCTGAAAGGGACAGGAGTTGCTTAGCCGTGCCCTTCATCCAGATGGACAGGAGTTCCTCTACCGTGCCTTGCTACCATAGGGATAGAAGTTCCCTATGGTGCCCATCATCTGGGGGAGCAGGATTTGCACTACAGTTCCCTTCATCCAGAGGGACAGGTGTTGCTCTAGGGTGCCCTTCATCCAGAGGGACAGGAGTTGTTCTATGGCACCCTTCATCTGGGGAGACAGGAGTTACTGTAAGGCCCCCTAAATCTGGAAGGGACAAAAGTTGCTGTAAGGCACTCTTCATCTGGAAGAGATAGGAGTTGCTCTACCATGCCCTACATCTGGAGGGACAGGAGTTGTTCTACTGTGCCATTCATCCAGAGGGACAGGAGTTGCTCTAGGGTACCCTTCATCTGGAGGGACAGGTGTTGCTCTACTGAGCCCTTCATCTGGAGGGACAGGAGTAGCTCTATGGTACCCTTCTTCTGGAGGGACAGGAGTTGGTCTGCCGTGCCCTTCAAATGTAGGGAGAGGAGTTGCTCTACCATGCCCTTCATCCAGATGTACAGGAGTTCCCTAATGTGCCTTTCTTCCAGAGGGAGAGAAGTTTCTCTATGGTGCCTTTCACCCAGAGGAGCAGGAGTTGCGCTCTAGTGCCCTTCATCCAGAGGGACAAGACTTGCTCTACGGTGGCCTTCATCCAAGGGGCAAGAGTTGCTCTACAGTACCCTTTATTCAAAGGGACAGGTGTTGCTATTCAGTACCCTTCATCCGGATGGACAGGAGTTGTTGTACTTCGCCCTTCACCCACAGGGACAGGAGTTGCTCTACAGTGCCTTTCTTCCAGAGTACAGGAGTTGTTCTACTGTGCCACTCATCTGGAGTGGCAGGATTGGCTGTAAGGCACCCTTCATCTGGAAGGTACAGGAGTTGCTCTACCATGCCCTTCATCTGGAGGGATGGGACTTGCTTGGCCATACCATTCATCCAGAGGGACAAGAGTTGCTCTGCCATGCCCTTCACCTGGAGGGATAGGAGTTGCTCTATGATGCCCTTTATCTGGAGGACAGGTGTTGCTCTAGATGCACTTCATCCAGAGGTACAGGAAATGCTGTGTGGTGCCCTTCATCCAGAAGGATAGGAGTAGATCTAAGGTGCCCTTCATCCAGAGGGACAGGAGTTGCTGTAGGCACCCATCATCAGGAAGGACTGGAGTTGCTCTATGGTGCCCTTCATCTGGAGGGACAGGAATTGCTGTAAGGCACCATTCATCTGGAAGGGACAGGAGTTCCTCTATGGTTCCCTTCATCTGGAGGTACAGGAGTAGCTCTACGGTGCCCTTCAACTTGAGGGAGAGGAGTTGCTTGGCCATTCCTTTCATCCAGAGGGACAGGAGTTGATCTGCAGTGCCCTTCATCCACAGGGACAGGAGATGTTCTATGGCACCCTTCATCTGGAGGGACAGGAGTTACTTGGCCGTGCCCTTCATTTGGAGGGACAGGAGTTACTCTACCCATGTCTTCCTTCCTGAAGGACAGGAGTTGCTCTTCGGTGCTGTTCACCTGGAGGAACAGGAGTTGCTGTAAGGTGCCCTACATCTGGAAGAGACAGTAGTTGCTCTACAGTGCCCTTCATCCAGATGGACAGGAGTTCCACTACCTTGCCTTTCTTCTGGAGGGAGCAAAGTTCCTCTATGGTGCCTTTTGTCCAGGGGAGCACAAGTTCTGCTACAGTATCCTTCATCCAGAAGAGCAGGGCTTGCTCTACCATGTCCTTCATCCAGAGGGAGAGGAGTTGCTCTATGGTGCCCTTCATCCAGAGGAACAGGAATTGCTTTACCGTGACTTTCTTCCAGGGGGACAGGAGTTGCCCTAATGTGCCCTTCATCTGGAGGGGACTGGAGTTGGTGTAAGGGGCCCTACATCTGGAAGGGACAGGAGTTGCCCTATGGTGCTCTTCTACCGGATGGACAGGAGTTCCTCTACCTTGCCTTTTGGCTGGAGGGATCAAAGTTCCTCAATGATGCCTTTTATCTGGGGGTGCAGGAGTTGCGCTACAGCACCCTTCATCCAGAGGAACAGGACTTGCCCTACAGTGGCCTTCATTTGGAGGGGCAGGAATTGCTCTACGGTGCCCTTCATCCAGAGGGACAGGTGTTGCTATTTGGTGCCCTTCATCCAGAGGGACAGGAGTTGTTGTACTTTGCCCTTCATCCAGAGGGACAGAAGTTGTTCTCCTGTGCCTTTCTTCCAGAGGGACAGGTTGCTCTAAGGTGCCCTTCGTCCGGAGGAGCAGAAGTTGTTGTACTTCTCTCTTCATCTAGAAGGACAGGAGTTGCTCTACCATGCCCTTCATCCAGATGGACAGGATTTGCTCTACGTGCCCTTCATGAGGAGAACAGGAATAGTTTTAAGGTGCCCTTCATCCGGAGGGACAAGATTTGCTCTGCTGCGCTCTTCATCTGGAAGCACAGTAGTTGCTCTATGGTGCTCTTCATCCAGGGGGCAGGAGTTGTTGTAAGGTGCCCTTCTTCCGGAGGCACTGGATTTACTCCACTGTGCTCTTCATCCAGAAGGGCAGGAGTTGCTGTAAGGCACCCTACATCCAGAGGGACAGGAGTTGCTCTAAGGTGCCCTTCATCCGGAGGCACAGGAGTTGTTCTGAGGCACCCTTCATCCATAGCAACAAGAGTAGCCCTATGGTGCCCTTTATCCAGAGGGACATGAGTTGCTTAGCTGTGCCCTTCATCTGGAGTTGCTCTAAGGTACTCTTCATCTGGCGGGACAAGAGTTGTTGTAGGCAATCTTCATCTGGACATACAGGAGTTGCTCTACGGTGCCCTTCATCTGGAGGTACAGGAGTTGCTCTAAGATGCCCTTCATCCAGAAGGTCAGGAGTTGATCTCTGGTGCCCTTCATCCAGAGGGACAGGAGTAGCTCTACAGTGCCCTTCATCTGGAGGGACAGGAGTTGCTTGGCTGTGCCCTTCATCCAGAGGGACAGAAGTTGCTCTACCGTTCTCTTCATCCAAAGGGAAAGGAGATGCTCTAGGGCACCCTTCATCCAGAGGGACAGGAGTTGCTCTACCGTGCCACTCTTCTAGTGGGACAGGAGTTGCTGTAAATTGCCCTTCATCTGGAGGGACAGGACTTACTCTACGGTGCCCTTCATCCGGAGGGACAGGAGTAGCTCTACAGTGCCTTTCCTTCAGATGGACAGGAGTTACTGTAGGTGCCCTTCATCCAGAGGGACAGGAGATGCTGTCAGGCACCCTTCATCTGGAAGAGACAGGAGTTGCTGCAAAGCACCCTTCATCTGCGGGGACAGGAGTTGCTCTTATGGTGCCCTTCATCCAGAGGGACAGCTGTTGCTGTAGATGTCCTTCATCTAGAAGGACAGGAGTTGCTGTAAGGTACCCTTCATCTGGAATGGACTGAAGTTGCTGTAAGATGCCCTTCATATGGAGGGACAGGATTTGCTCTACCATGCCCTTCATCCAGAGGCACAGGTGTTTCTCTTCATTACCTTTCATCCAGAGGGACAGCTGTTGCTGTAGTTGCTCTTCATGTAGAAGGACAGGAGTTGCACTATGGCGCCCTTCATCCGAGGGGACAGGAGTTGCTGTAAGGCACCCTTCATCTGGAATGGACTGGAGTTGCTGTAAGGCACCCTTCATCTGGAGGGACAGGAGTTGCTCTACGGTACCCTTCATCCAGAGGGACAGGAGTTGCTGTAGGCACACTTCATCTGGAAGGACAGGAGTTGCTCTACATTGCCCTTCATCCAGAGAGACAGGAGTTGCTGTAAGGCACCCTTCATCTGGATGGGCAAGAGTTGCTCTAAGGTGCCCTTCATCCGGAGGGGCAGGAGTTGTTGCAAGGTGCCATTCACACGGAGGACAAGAGTTGTTCTACTGTGCCCAATAGTAACTGCTCTACAGTGCTCTTCATCTGGAGGGACAGTAGTTGCTCTACCATTCCTTTCTTCTGAAGGGACAGGAGTTCCTCTATGATGCCCTTCATCCAGAGGGACAGGAGTTGCTCTATGGTGCCCTTCTTCCAGAGGGACGGGTGCTGCTCTGCCATGTCCTTCATCAGGAGGGACATTAGTAGCTCTAAGGTGCCCTTCATCTGGAGGGCCAGTAGTTGCTCTAAGGTGCCCTTCATCCATAGGAGCAGGAGTAGCTCTAAGGTGCCCTTCATCCAGAAAGACAGGAGTTGCTCTATGGTGCTCTTCAACCAGAGGGACAGCTGTTGTTACTAGGTTCCCTTCATCCAGAGGGACAGGAGTTGTTGTACTTCTTCCTTCATCCAGAGGGGCAGAAGTTGTTCTACTGTGCCTTTCTTCTGGAGGGACAAAAGTTGCTCTAAAGTGCCCTTCATCCTGAGGAGCAGAAATTATTGTACTTTGCCCTTCATCCAGAGGGACAGGAGTTGCTCTACCATGCCTTTCTTCTGTAGGGAGAGGAGTTGCTCTATGATGCCCTTCATCAAGAGGGACAGGAGTTGCTGTAAGGCGCCCTTCATCTGGAGGGACAGGTATTGGTCTATGGTACCCTTCCTCCAGAGGGACAGGTGTTGTTCTACCGTGCCCTTCATCAAGAGAGACAGTAGTAGCTCTAAAGTGCCATTCATCCGGAGGCACAGGAGTTACTCTGAGGTGCCCTTCATCCATAGGAACAGGAGTAGCTCTATGGTGGCCTTCATCCTGAGGTACATGAGTTGCTTGGCTGGGCCCTTCATCGGGAGGGACAAGAGCTGTTGTAGGAACCCTTCATCTGGATGTACAGGAGTTGCTCTAAGGTGCCTTTCTTCCAGATGGACAGGAGTTGCTCTATGGTGCCCTTTATCCAGAGGAACAGGTGTGGATCTACGGTGACCTTCATCTGTACGGACATGAGTGGCTTGGCTGTGCCCTTCATCTGGAGGGACAGGAGTTGCTCTGCTGCACCCTTCATCCAGAAAAACAGGTGTTGCTCTAAGACGTCCTTCATCCAGAGGGACAGAATTTGCTCTTGGCGCCCTGCATCTGGAAGCACAGGAGTTGCTCTTCTCTGACCTTCATACGGAGGACAGGAGTTGTTCTACCATGCCCAAGAGTAATTTCTCTGCAGTGCCCTTCATCCGGAGGTACAGGAGTTGCTCTAAAGCACTCTTCATCTGGAGGGACAGGAGTTGCTCTACGGTGTCCTTCATCCAGAGGGACAGGTGGTGCTCTACGGTACCCTTCAACCAGAGGGACAGGAGTTGCTCTACAGCACCTTTCATCTGGAGGCACAGGAGTCGCTCTACCTTGCCTTTCTTCAGGAGGGACAGGAATTGCTCTATGGTGCCCTTTATCCAGAGGGACAGGATTTGCTCTATGGTGCCCTTCATCCAGAGGGACAGCTGTTGATGTAGATGCCCTTCATCTAGAAGGACAGCAGTTGCTCAATGGTGCCCTTCATCCGGGGGGACAGGAGTTGTTGTAAGGCACCCTTCATCTGGAATCGACTGGAGTTGCTATAAGGCGCCCTTCATCTGGAGGGACAGGATTTGCTCTATGGTGCCTTTCATCCAGAGGGACAGGAGTTGCTGTAGGCACCCTTCATCTGGAAGGGACAGGAGTTGTTGTTAGGCGCCCTTCATCTGCAGGGATGAAGTTGCTCTACAGTGCCCTTCATCCAGAGGGACAGGAGTTATTGTACTTTGCCCTTCCTCCGGAGGGACAGAAGTTTCTCTACCATCCTTTTCATCTGGAGGGACAGGAGAGCTCAACAGTGCACTTCATCCAGAGGGACAGGATTTGCTTGACCATGCCCTTCATTTGGAGGGACAGAAGCTGGTTTACCATGCCCTTCATCTGGAGGGACAGGATTTGCTCTGTTTCACTCTTCATCCAGAAGGACTGGATTTGCTGTAATGCACCCTACATCCGGAGGGACAGGACTTGCTCTAAGGTGCCTTTCATCCAGAGTGACTGGTGTTGCTCTACCGTGCCCTTCTTCCAGAGGAACAGGAGTTGCTCTACTGTGCCCTTCATCTAGAGGCACAGCAGTTGCTCCACGGAGCCCTTCATCCAGAGGGGTAGGAGTTGTTGCCAGGTGCCATTCATACAGAGGACAGGAGTTGTTCTACCATGCCCAATAGTAACTGCTTTACGGTGCTCTTCATCTGTAGGGACAGTAGTTGGTCTATGACCCTTCATCCGGAGGGACAGGAGTTGCTCTATGGTGCCCTTAATCCTGAGGGACAAGAGGTGCTGTACCATGCCCTGCATCCAGAGGGACAGGAGTTGCTGTACCATGCCCTGCATCCGGAGGGAGAGGAGTTGCTCTGCTGTGCCCTTCATCCAGATGGACAGGAGTTGCTCTACCATGGCTTTCTTCTGGAGGGACAGGAGTTACTCTATGATGCCCTTCACTGAGAGGGACAGGAGTTCCTGTAAGGCGCCCTTTGTCCAGAGGGAAAGGAGTTGCTCTACCGTGCCCTTCAATTAGAGGGACAGGAGTTGCTGTAAGGTGCCCTTCATCCAGAGAGACAGGAGTTGCTCTGCAGTGCCATTCATCTGCAGAGGCAGGTGTTGCTTGGCTGTGGCCTTTTTCCAGAGAATAGGAGTTGCTCTACAGTGTCCTTTATCCCAAGGGATAAGAGTTTTTCTATGTTTCCTTTTATCAGGAAAGACAGGAGTTGTTCTATGGCATCCTGTATCCAGAGGGACAGGAGTTGTTTTATGGTGTCCTTTATCTAGAGGGACAGGAGATTTTTAGCAGATCTACACTTCCAACAACAGAGCCACATTGTTTAAGTCTCTGGTAACCAAATGAGAATGTTCAGGTCCACTGCAGCGAGCAGTTAATGGAGAAGAACCAACATTCTGTGACGCTAGGCAACTGCCCCACTGACTTCTAGAATGTTTAGAAAATCTAAGGTCCCTTAAAGGAGTGGAAGGAATCCACATCCCCTTGGCTGTCCCTGAAATTAGAGGTGTGATATGAAGCAGGAGCAGAAGTCAAGAGGTGACACAGTCTCGGCCCTGCTGTGCCCAAGATGGAGAAAGCCAGCCTGCTGCAGATGCCAAGCACTCAAGCCCACTCCTCTGAATTCAGTGTGATTGGAAACTGAGGCCCATATTGAAACCACTTCTACAAAGGCTCAGAAGAAGCTTCATTCCAATACCTCCAAGAAACTTCACTACAGCCTCTCCACCACAGGCCACAAGGAAGCTCCTGGGCAGAGGGCAGCATGTGCTTAGCCCAAGGTTAGTGCAGAAGGACACTCAGGAACAGCATTCATGCCATAGGCATTTGCTGGGCATGCAGTACTGCTGAGCACACACAGAAAGAGGGACGGGAGGAAAGCAGGAGAACAGAGCACAGCCCTGGTGGAGCCATGGAATGGCACACCTGGGGAAGCAATAGCAACGTCCAAGGGGCAGAAGCAAGCCCATGCCTGCCACAGCCCAAGCGGGCACACACACCCGCACTCATCCAGCAACTGCCCCTGCTTCAAGGACCTCTAAGTCCTTCTTGTCACAAGACTGTGTCTCAGAAGTAAATCAATAAAAGGGCTGGGTAGTGCACCCTGGGTTCAAGTCCCAGTGCTGTTCAAAGAAAGAACAAGCACCCCATTCCCATTAGGACCCCAAAGCCACAACTCTGCAGCACCTACCCAGCTTTCAGCATACCTCATTCTCATCCCATATATTTGCAAGGGGGAATTCAAAATGTCTTATTCATTTGCATATACTGACACATTTTAAAGTCCACATCCATGTCAAATGTCACTAATACATCTTTTCTCTCTCTCTCTCTCTCTCTCTCTCTCACACACACACACACACACACACACACACAAATACTGCAAAACATCTGGCTCAACAATAACTGGATGTCTTCATTCAGCAACACGAAGAAACTCTAGACCTGGGTAGATGCACAAAATGATACTCTTGCCTCAGGAAGAGCACCTCCCTGTCAGCAGAAGAGCCGTGGGGCACTGCTGCTGCTGTGGTGGCCTACACTTCTCTTGCCTGCCAGCATCTACACCTCTCTCTCTCTCTCTCTCTCTTTTAAAGAGAAAGAGGTGGGGGGAGAGGAAAAGAATCAATTTTATTTTTCTTCTGTTTTTTGTTTTTCTGACACTTAATTGGGTATGTGTTGCAGGGGTTTGAACCCGGGTCCTCACAAATGCCAGGGAAGTACTGTAACCACTGAGCCACCACCACTGCAGCCCCTAAACCCATCTTTTGACAAACTCAATCTTCCCTTGAGGACCTGCCCCATCTTCTTGGTTTAGCTGTCAACGAATCACACCTTCCCTCTCCAAGCAAGCAGTGGAAGAATCCAAGCCAATGGGTCACTATCCACAGAAGAGGAAATCCAAAGGGTGCCATTGAAATACAAGCAACTGGGGCCCAGTCCCCTTAGCCCCAGGGCACAATCCATCCCAGAGATACCTTCTCAAAGCCACCCCCACATCCTCTGACAAACGCTACGTGTGCTTGAGTTACCCAGAACAGTGTTCTAATGTGCCCATCCGAGGACACAAACCTAGCTGAAAAGGTAAACAAATTTGACAGTTTCAAAACACAAAGACCTCCTTCTTAGGGCAAAGATTATCTAATTTAAGGACCTTTCTTCTATTGCCCTAAAATCAGGTGGCAACTCCCAAAGATTCCCCAAGTGGCAGCCAGAGAGACCTCAAGAGCTAGAGTGCAGAGCCTCACTAATTGGTCTCTGTGGCTGAGGCCTCTTCCTGGAAAACACGAGTCTGTGGACATCTGCACAGAGCACTCTGAGTGTCCCCTGTGGCTGCACACTGACTGGTTCACAGGAAGACAACTTCCAAGTACTCCGCAAAGGCTTCAGGGTATGGCATGAATGCCAACTTCACTCTCAAAGCCCTGGTGAGCCATTCACAGGCTGTGGCAGGCCAGGGCTGGCCAGATCCACAACTTGGGATCTGCTTACGGGTGACACAAGCCATC
>PVKS010035289.1:0-20180 GCA_004027875.1 Aplodontia rufa
TTTTTTTTTTTTAAGAGGGAGAGAGTAAAAGAGAAAGAATCAATTTATTTTTTCATGTGGGTTTTGTTTTTCTGACACTGAGCTGTATATGTGATGTTGGGTCCTCACGCTTGCCAGGCAAGCGCTCTAACTTTGAGCAACTGCTACAGACACTTAAAATACTCATGAGGTTTGTAAAAATTAATATTCCTGGAAGAATTGAAGTGTCTTTTCTTAGCTGTTGTAAGATTAGGTTTATAGAAGTTTTCTGCACACAAAAATTAAGCCCTGGTTGTTGACTTACTACACTTAATACCTAGTGGCTGATTTTCTTGCCCAATTTAATTTAAAACTACAAGTCATGGTTTTAATACACATTAGTTTTTTAGGTGCTGGATCCATTTTGATAAATGGTTCAGTAGAAACACTGGCAGTTAAAGTTAAAGTACTCCAATTCCCAAAGTTAAGTAATCATTCTTAAAATGAAATGAAGAGCTTTAAATTAAATGTGCAGTGAAATACACAAGCTTTCCTAAACACATTAGAAGAGTGAACACAGATATTCCATTTTTCAGGCTAATTCATGTAGATTGATATTTCTGTGCATTTCTCTTTTAGAAGTAAGCTACTATAGTGGTGTTTTCTGGATAAATTAGCAGTACAGTTGGCTAAGCATTTTGTCCTCTTAGGCTAGTGACTAATTTTCTGGACTGAGAAAGATGAAAATCTGTTTCCATGAGGGCTATATATGATTGTAATTGTCGTTATAGCTTTCTTATCATGACTTTATGCTGAAAAAAAATCTGTAGAATATTTAAATTAAAATAGAAGGTACAAAGCCAGATGGTTTGAACACTATTCTGCAGTCTTTTTAAAAGATTTATAGTAAGGGTACAAAATGCATTGCTCCTGTTTTCTGCATGTATTTTAAACAGTTAATGACATTTCAGTATTTTGGCAAACAGCCCTTGCTTAACATGTAATATAAATAATCTACTTATCCATCCATAAATGTCCCATACTCAATTTCACTTGTGGATTTAGGAAGTTAGAATGAAGATACAAGTTAAAATACTAGTCACTTGACAAACTTTTTTTGCAGGTTGTTTTTTAAAGTGTTTTTGTTTTTAACAAGAGCTATATATCCCTTTTCTCGTCATTCCCCACTTTCGGTGGGGGAAAAAATCAGTGTAATATAAATCACCTGTTTTTACTAAGTCAGAGAAGGAATTTCAACCTAACTTCAGTTTAGGCTTAATTTCCATGACTGGCAAACTAAAGTGATAGCATTAATTGATAAATAAATAATGTATGTATGGAGATTTTTCTTAATATCTCCTAATTTTCTACTTTAAAATTATTTTAAAATTGTAATTCCATTAAAAAACAAAAATGGCTTTTTAGAACAAACCAGGTTCCAGCCCATATTTTAAAACTGCATCCTCAATTTTATTCGAATAATCTGATGTCTGTTTAAAAAAAAAATTCTCAAATAAAGCTCATAGTTTCAAACTACTTGCACATGGCTGTCCCAATAAATTACTCTTACCAATGAAACAGACTTTAAGAAGTTGTGTTTTACAATGCAGAGAGTGGAGGATGCTTTTTATACATTGGTGAGAGAGATCCGACAATACAGATTGAAAAAATTCAGCAAAGAAGAAAAGACTCCTGGCTGTGTGAAAATTAAAAAATGCATTTTAATGTAATCTGGTAAGTTCAGCACATTAACTTTAGCAGAAAGCAGGTATCTTACCAAGGTAACAAAGTAGCAACCACTTGGAACTACTTAGGTGTGGTATTTTAATTGGAAGTATTAAAAGATAAAGAAATTTTCATAATTAGTACGTTTATTTCAAATAATGAGTAATTATAATTGAGACTATTTTGATGGCTATAGTTGACTAATCTACATTTGGCATAAGGTCTAATGATTTAATCAGTCTTAAGCTAAGCATTTGGGAACCAATAACATGGATTTTTTTTTTTTTTTTTAAGGAAAATCAGACTGAAGTTTTGAGATAATGAGCAACTTTGTTTTTTAGGGAGGGGAAAATATAAAAACTGGTATAGAATAATAAAATTGAATAGCCCAGAAGGTGGGAAGGGGCCTCTTATGTACTTTTCCTTTTTTGAATATTGCACAAGCAAATAACTATTCTTCTGTATTCTCTTAATTCAGTGGCAACAATAGTACTTTTTTACAGGTGAGAATCCTGGGAGTTTAGGATGATTCTTACTGCCCTCTTTCATTCCCATGTGTAAGCAATCATAAATTCCTGTGATGTTACTGTGTTTTTTGTTACATCATTAATTCAGGCCCCTCTGATTTGCTTGGACTGTTCAGCCTCCTGTTTGACATCATTCACTGTCAGTTGGAGATATGTTTAAAGAAATGTTATTTTCTTACCTTTAAATCCAGTTACTGACTTACCTGTGGAATAAAATCTCAAATTCTACAGAATCTTATGTATAATCCTTAACATCTTCCCACCTCTCAAGCCTCTTTTGACTTTATACCTATCATCTTGCCTGAATTTTTGTCCTCACATAAACAAATACCATGCTATTTCATACCTTCCCTTGAGTCTTGTCTTTTAAGTTTGGAACGTCAATATTCTTATCCCTAATCATGTTCATTAGGTAATACTCATTCACCCAGTTTCCTGTTCTTTAAGAATCTCTTCAGATCCTAAGTTGGACCCAGTTTGCCCTTCCTATGTATTTCAAGTGTATTGGTTTTTTTGTTTTGTTTTGTTTTGTTTTTTTAAGAAAGAGAGAGGGACAGTGATAGAGAAACACAGAAGCAATTTTATTTGGTTTTTCATGGACTTTCATTGCTTGGACACTTTTCATTGTGTACGTGGTGCTGGGTTTGAACCCGCATGCTCGCGTTTGCAAGGCAAGCGCCGTAACCGCTGAGCCACTGCTCCAGCCCATCAAGTTTATTGTTTTGAACTGTTACATGCTCCCATGTGATGTTGAAATACCTTTTATGTTTTATTTATTTATTTGTTTAGACAGTACACTGAGAGGAGCCAGAACTATATATTTTTAATCTTTGCATGCCCATTGCCTAGTGAGATTTTTGGCACATAATAACTTCCTGGCAGAGATTCATTGAGTGGAATCTCTCACTTTTCTTTCTAAACTAACCCATATTAAATTCTGTCTTGCTCAGCAAATACTTCATGAGATAGGAGACATAAGTTAATCCCAAAGCTTAAATTTTTACTGCATAATGTTCTTGGAGGATGTGAAATAAAATTATAATTTTCCAAACTAGTAGGATATCCTTTATTGTACTAATTAAATTAAAAGTTGATAATATGAACTTTAAGTCTGAAACAATATATATTCCAAAAGTTTAAATATATATATAAGTAGTAGATTCAGTCTCAAAAGATATTATATAGTGCACTTAAACAAACTCAGAAGAAACAAAGCATCACTGGCATTAATTTTAAATTGAGATTTATAAACTCAATATTTTTAAAGTATCATTGTGTAAAGCAGTACTTTAATTTTAGAAGTTGTAAAACAACAGTATAGTGCAATTTGAAGTCAGGCTATTTGAAATAATATGAACAGATATCAAGTGGTGGTTTTAAGTTTTTGTTTTCTTTTATTGTCTATTAGATTACTTTTTGAAGCAACTAGAATAAAGTTTAAAAATAAGGTTCATGCTTTATATTCAAAACAAAAGCAGAAGCATATACTATTCTAAAATTTCTAATTCCTGCAGTATTTTCAGTCACTGTAGTGTAACTATCAAAATAACATGAATCTTTGTTTTTAGTAGAAATTTATATAAAAATGTACTTGCTAACATGTAAATTTTATGTTAAGATAAAATTTTTAAAAATATTGATAGTGATAAGCATATGCAAATAAGTATTACTTAGTCCTAAAAATGATGGGTTTAAACCAAGTAATCACAGGGATACTACTTGTCTTTCACATGTGCATTAGTATGATGAACACCCATTAAGAAAGAAAGAAATTATCTAATATAGAGTTCAGTGTAATATGAGCCTTTTAAAATATTTGACAGATTCTTAGAAGAGGTTATCAAATTCAGTCTTCATTGTTTCTTAAATACTTGGATATTACTCTTAACTTAGAATGTGTCTTCTATATCTCAAGATTTTTCATTTTTTTTACTTCACTGCTTTAATACCATTGTCATTCTTCTTTATTATTAAAGTTATTGAAATAGAGTAGACTATATAAGATTGTGTTCAAAGGGAATTAATTCATGAAGAATAAGACATTAGATCCTTTTTTTGCTTTTATTGGTGCTTTATAGTTATACATAATAGTTGGGTTCATTTTGAAATAAACACATGCATGTAATTTGATTTATTCTATATTTCAGTCCCTGGTTCACCCATTTTCCCTCCCATTCTTCCTTCCCCTGTTCCTCTTCCTCTGCTCTACTGGTCTTCCTTTTACTTGTTTATTTATTTTTAATTGATGCTTTGTAGATATATATAAGGGTTGACACGTGCACATAGAATGATTTTGTCAGACTCATTCCATATTTCTTCCCCTTTCTCACCCATTTCTTCCACTTTCTCACCCTCTTCTCTTTCCTCTCAGTTTCCTCCTACTCCACTGAGATTAGATCCTTTTTAAAGATTCCTTCCCATTCTAAGGGTTTATGATTCTAAATTGTCAAGTGTTAATTCTAAGGGTCTATGATTCTAAATTGTCCAATGAGTTATAATCTATTCTATTATTGGAAGTTTTCCCCTCTACACAATGTGGAAAAGAACAGCAAGAAGGGAGATGTACACTTAATTATCCTTAATTCTCATTTCTTTTTGAGGAGAAACAAAAGCAAATGATTTTATTGTATCAGTAATGATTTTTAGAAAGTAGAAAATATCTATGAATGCAGCTTGAGTACGAGAACATTTATTCACGAGTGTTCAAATCAGTGATACTGGTTTTTATTGTACCTGCTATTTGTTTGAATGTGGCAAACCACAAAATATTGGTCATATTTTTCTGAATTATGGATCCACTGTAAAAATTAAATATAATTTTAAAGAAAATGCCCTGAATTAATTTTTCTTATTTTGAAGTAAGTTGAAGATATTAAAAATGTAGATAATGATTACAAATAATTTTAAAGATAATATATTTATACAGTTTGTAATATTCAACAGATAATTACAGTGAGTAAAAATACACTTGTGTTCATTGTTCTTAAAAATGGCTTGATTTATATACAGTTTAATTCGTTGGGTAACTGTTCCTAAGACTCCCTCTAGTGTCTAGGATTGGAAATATTTTTAGGTTAACAAAATATTCTTTTTATAAGTTAACTACTATGTTGAGCAGATTTTTAAATACAGAAAGGATCATGTTTTTTCTTCAAAATTTATTTTTAACAGATATGGCAAAAAATTACTTCTATATGGATCTTGCATAATATTAAACTTTTAAAATCTGTTCTGTCATTTTCAGAATGCTACTTTATATATGATGTATTAGTAGATTGAAAATTATTCTGACTTAAAGTCCATTTTAGCTATAACTAGTTGAGATACTTTGTGTTGATCACAGATATAGATCTCAATGACTAATGTTGAAAATTCTTTGAAGACAAGTGTTTATATGGCAAGCTTTCAATGTATAGTATACTAAATAGATACTGCAACAATAAAAAAACAGTGTCTTTGATGTTGGTAAATTGCAGCACTATTCAGATGATTTAGCTCATTTCTCCACAAATCAGAGATGCTACATTTTTCAAATAAGTATATCTTTTGGTGGGGGTCACTTTAAACCTCTGAGTTATATAAATTGAAGCTAAACACTTTATTAGAAAATTGAAAAAAATTGGTCCAGATACTGTTTATTTTAAATAATTTGGTAAAATAATTGAAATCTAAATAATTTTATATGACTATAGAACCAGAGCTAAAATATTACTGGGAGGATTTATGAAAATAGTTTACAGTTTCATGTCTTACATCTAAAGACTAGAAACTCAGGGACAAGTAAGTGTACATACATAGACACACATTCATGCACGCACACATTTGGATTTTGATGATTAAGGTTTGCCAATATGGAAAAATTAGTAGCAAATTCAGTTCTACCTTTGGGAAAAAAGCAGTTTGTTAAGCTTGCATAAGACCATTGCCACCAATTATCATTGCCTTTTGTAAAAATCAGTTCTTTATAATGTTGTCAAAATATCCTTGAAGACAATATTTAAGAGTCCTCAAAAAGTGTTATATATTTAATTGCTGGAAGAAGATTGGAAAGTGTATTCATTCTTTATTAATGTTAATGTTCCATTAATAACAGAAGTCTATTATCTTTGTACCGCTAACCCATGTATATATAGTCACATTTTACTACTTTTACTATATTTCAGGGTGTTGATGATGCCTTCTATACATTAGTTCGAGAAATTCGAAAACATAAAGAAAAGATGAGCAAAGATGGTAAAAAGAAGAAAAAGAAGTCAAAGACAAAGTGTATAATTATGTAAATACAATTTGTACTTTTTTCTTAAGGCATACTTAAGTAAAAGTGGTAATTTTTGTACATTACACTAAATTATTAGCATTTGTTCAGCATTACCTAATTTTTTTTCTGTTCCATGCAAACCGTTAGCTTTTATCTTAAATGCTTATTTTTAAATGACAGTGGAAACTTTTTTTTCCTCTAAGTGCCAGTATTCCCTAAGTTTTGGTTTTTGAACTAGCAATGCCTGTGAAAAAAGAAACTGAATACCCAAGATTTCCATCTTGGGGTTTTGGTGCATGCAAGTTGATTATTTCCTATTTTTCTTACCAATTGTGAATGTTGGTGTGAAACAGATTAATGAAACTTTTGAAGAATCATCCCTTTTTTGTGTTTTATCTAGTTACATAAATGGATTAATTAGTAATTATAACTTCAGTTGAGAGTTTGATTGGTTTTACTGAAATATTAAAGATCACAAGTTTATGGGTTTCCTTTCGGTTCATTTTCTAGACATCATGTCCTGTAGTTTATCGTCCTTCATGAATGTAAACAGACACAGTTCACAAAGGTTTTCTCCCCCTTTCCACTGCTATTAGTCATGGTCATTCTCCTGAAAAATATTATATTTTTTCTATAAAAAGGAAAAAAATTGAAAAAAAAGTAAGGCAATGGAATATATTAAAAGGCCATTGGTGTTCCAAATTAGATAATTTACTGTAAGACTCCCAGCTTTTCCTGTTACGGCAAATCCAGTATGAAATGGAGATGATAGCAACCATTTGGGGGCTATATTTACATGCTACTAAATTTTTATAATTGAAATAATTTTAATGTGTATAAAAATTCTCATAGGAATTAAGTAGTCTCTGTGTGTCAGATTGTTCTTTCCTAGGATGACTTTAAATCTTTCTTGAAACTCAGTCTTTGAAGATAGTTTTAGTTCTGGTAGTGATACTAAAGATTATTTGAGCCAGTTAAATAACTTGGTAGGTGTTGAAGAGACCAAGCTTCATTGAGAGTTTCTTAGCATGGACTGCATCCCCTTGGTCATCTAGCATTGTCATGCCATTGGTTGGTCAAAATGGGGACCAGGAGAGAGTTTGCATAGTTCAACAAGATACATTCTCACTATGTGATGGTCCTACTGACAAATCAAGAACATCACTTTTATTTTTTAAAAATTACTTTTAAATATGGACTTAAAAGTTACTGGGGTTGGGTGAGTGCCAGGATGTTCAATTCTTTTTTTCTTTTTTTAAGCAATGAGTTAGTTTTTCAAGCTCTCTACTTTTGGCTAGTTCTTTTAACACTGGCTAAAGTAACATTTTATAAATGCTTTTCAAGTCCAATTCATATATTTAAGAATATCTAATGCTTTGAAAATAAATTGACATTAATAAAAACCATTTCTTGCAGTGCATTTAAAGCGTTACTTAATATTTGAAGTGAGATGGTGTAGTGAGGTGAAAATATCACTGGACTAGGAAGAAAATGACTTAGATTCTAGATATGTATCTTTTAGAACTCTGATTTTGGGCAGGTCACTGTCCATGTAAAAGAAGTTATCTCAAAGGCTTTACATTTATGTAATTTACATTCATTTTACATAAAAATATACCTATTTGTCAAGTCCAGCACAATCTGTAACTTTTTACCTACATTCAGTGCCAGTCTTGGGCAAAATTGTGCAAGAGGTAAAGTTTTTATTTGAATATCCATTCTCTACTTTCATTACTCCCGTATTAATGACGTTGTGCTTGCCTACCCTTCCACATGCCCCGTGATTTGATATAGTTTTCTTTTAGTACTTTAATTCCCCTTACCTCCAATTTTATTGCTGCTATGGATGTTTCCATGAAGTTTGCCCATTACTTCATCAAAATTGTCTCTCTTCCCCAGGGCTTAAAATAATCTGACAGATACCATAAAAGGATTGGACCTAACAGCTAATTTTCAGGTGGCTGTTGCTGTAGTAATTTAATCTTGATCCTCTGTACATCATGTCTTTGCTGCCTGGTCCATTGGTGACTAGTAGACATTTTCAAACCTAGTGTGATGAATAGTTAGAACCCTATCCAGTGGAAAAATAAATAAAGGTAGTGCTCAGATCTATATCTAGGAGTATCCTGGTAACGATGCATTCTATTGTTTTAATAACTAAAACCTTACAGTGAAAAATATTTGAAATATAATCATAAAGCTTACTTTTTAGCAAAATTCATCTATTCAACAAATATTTATTCAGTGCCTGTCATATGCCACCCATCACACAATGTACTAGGGATTAGGTATCTCCAAAGGATAGAATTCCTATCCTTAAGTAGTGCTAGAGTGATCTGTAATACCTTACAAAAGCATTTGGCACATGACCCAGAGGTGATAATGTAATGCACATTTTTGTTTTTCATAGAGGGGTTTTGGTCTGTCAGATTTCTTCAGTTCTATAAAAGTTGTTTTGCTGTGATTCCAGTGCAGTTGTTTAATCAAGCAACTTTATATAAATCACTTTACTTCATTGTTTTAAAAGGAATAAAAATTTCTAAGTATATATAATAATCTAGCTTTCTGTATAAATAATTAAAATATACTTTTAAAATTAAATATTGACTTTTAAAATAGTTTATTGGGGTACAAATAAAACAGGTACCTGAGCTAATTCACAGAAAAGGAAACTTCTGTGTAAAACTCAGTATGATTTCTGAAATGCTATATTAAACCATGATTCATGGAACACTGGGTAGGATATTAAGACTTATGCAATACCTTTTGTTTCTACACAGAGAAGGAAATAGATGTACTTCAGGATTATTCAGGATATTTAGGATCTTGAATTTTTTGATGTAGCTGGGCAAATTTTTTTAAAGGTAGTAATTATCCTCTCTGTTTGAATGGCTTAAGACAAAGTTTGTTTTTGTGGAGATTTTAAAAGGGGAGAGAATCCTAGAAAACAAATGTTTTACTGCAGCCTTAAAGATAAAAATTCTTGTTGAAGTTGGGAAACAGTACTAAATTACATAGTCTTAGACATTAACATTTGTGGGAAGAATATAGCAGACATACGTAGTATAATTTGAGTGAAAGTTTTTCAGTTAGGAATTGTAGGCTCTATTAACTGAGTCACACTGCATAGGAATTTAGAACCTAACTTCTATAGGTTATCAAGATCTTTGCCACCATTGCACAATTTTGTCCTGTAAGTATTGTGAGGCATGTTAAGTTACAGTTTGCACAACTCATCCCATTTTTATTCCAGTGATTTTTTTTTTTCTTCTAACCATTTTCCCCAAAAAAACAGTACATACACATTTAGGGACTTATTTTGTAGGCAGCAACAAGTATCTGAAATAATTTCCCATTTGTCAAAAACTAGTAATTTTTTTAAAAGAGTAATGTTTTTAAAATCCAGCAGTTACTTTGAAGCTGATTTTATTAATAACTTCTATGTTAACATTGGGTAGCATGAATTCTACATTGAGAAACTGAATAACTTAAAACTGGTAGCTGTGATATTCTTTCTAAAGATATACATTAGTTCTTGATTAGTAGTCATAACTAGATTAAAATTTGTGTTTTAGTTTCATAGTTTAAAGTGCCTGTTTGGGATGGTAATAGGCATTTTAGATGAATTAGGAAAAAGAGAGTTATTACTGCAGAAATGTCAATTTCAGAGGGTCCACTCCTACCCCAATAGAGCTAAATGGTTACATAATGTTTTATCCGAAAGTTTCCAGTTCCACTGTCCTGTGTTTTCATGTTGAAAATACTTTTGCATTTTTCCTTTGAGTGCCAATTTCTTACTAGTACTATTTCTTAATGTAACATGTTTACCTGGAATGTATTTTAACTATTTTTGTATAGTGTAAACTGAAACATGCACATTTTGTACATTGTGCTTTTTTTGTGGGATGTATGCAGTGTGTTCCAGTTGTTTTCCATCATTTGGTTGCGCTGACCTAGGAATGTTGGTCATATCAAACATTAAATTTAAAAATGACCACTCTTTTAATTAAAATTAACTTTTAAATGTTTATAGGAGTATGTGCTGTGAAGTGATCTGAAATTTGTAATATTTTTGTCATGAACTGTACTGCTCCTAATTATTGTAATGTAATAAAAAATAGTTATGGTGACTCTGGTAGTGTGTCTTCTTTCTTTATAATCCAGCCCCCCCTCCTTTTTTTCCCCCTGTAGAGGATCAAACCCAGGGCCTCACATGTGTTAGGCAAGTGCTTTATCACTGATATCCCAAGCCCTGACAATGTGTATTTCTTGATGGAAATTCTAAATATTTGCTCCACAGTTGATGTGGAATACATAATAAGCCGTAGACACTAAAGTACACCAATGTACCCTTTTTGTAGCCTTTGCAAGTTAGAAATTTACTAGCTTTTACAAGTTATGTAATATTTGCTTAAACTTACATTCATATTTGAGTTAGGCCCACTGCCATATTAACTCATGTAGAAACAGATGCAAAACAAATCTGCTTTTATGACAAAAAATAGAATATTACTTTATTTATGAAAGAAAGTAATTGATCCACAACAGGTGATTTAAGGCCCAAGGGGAAGTCAGCGGCAAAATTAATAATGGAAATAGTTATGTAATGCCAATCATTGGGGGACTATTTCAAGGTAAGTAATCTTCATATCTGTTATTTTTAGAACTGAGGGCTGTTTTTAAATCAACTTTTAATAGATACTTTAATGTACCAAATTAGGTAAAAAATAAAGGTACCAAAAGTTAAGGGGGATAAATGTATAAGAAATTATTTTGCTTATTAAATGGCATTCTCTTGTCAGTATAATAGAGAAATTGGCTTAAAGCCTATTAAATATCTCTTTTTTCCCCAGATCGGGTCCTCATTAATCCACAGCTGGAGATATGGCTAAATCGCTATTTTAGCATTAGTAGAAATTGAGCAAAAGGGACTGGGTGCTGCTCTAGGCAGAGGCTGAGACGCTGCTCAGGTACTTTTTACCCATGTGTATCTTTTACCATTCTAAGTTAGAATATTTGGTATACACAAAGCTGGCACTGATTTTTAGCTGATTTATAGCAGTAAAGATCAGTTAGTTTTGTTGATATCTGAATAATAGCGTTGTTTCATAGCTCTGTATTTCCTAAGGAAATATAAGGCTTCTAGCTCTTTCATTACAAATTCGCCTTGTTCAATAAGTTCTTTGATCTTCTCTGGATCCTTCACGTCTTTGTTTTTAAGGAAAACATTCTTCAGACGTCTTTTAAAATAGTCTGCTCCTTTTGGATAGTCTCGTCCAAGATACAGCAGCTTGAAAAAAAAAAAGACATAACTCCAAACCAGTCATGTCATATGACAACATATTTATAAAACTGGCAACATACTTACATTTTTATAAAGATTCAGTACTTCTCCTCTTAAGGAATTGGCCATTTTCATTTAACATGGAAATTAATCCACTTTTATACATAAAATACCTAAAGAAAAGGAAAATTTTTTGCAAATAACTCTATGATAAAGAATAAAAAAAATAGATCCGTACACTGGGAAAATGGTTAACTTTTTTGGTATTGCACACTTATCTATGTTAAAGGGTACTGTGATATAGCTGTGAACATGTCAGGTAAGATAATATGCTCTTACAGAACACTGAGACTTGATAAGCACATAGGATAATTATGAATGGTGACAAGTCCTATGAAGGAGAGAGGTTACTGAGAGGAAAGGGATTATCACAGATACTTCTTTGAATGTACAGTGGAATGAGAACTAGATTTGAATCTCTCCAGCATAATGTGTTGTACAGGTTACTTAACTTTTGAGCCTCAGTGTCCTTATCAAAGGAAAACATTTTTACCTTGCTCTCAAGGCAAGGCCAGATCTGTATGGAAGATATTAAGAGTCCCAATCAAATCTAGAAGGGTATTCTCCAGAGGAAGTTTAAAAACTGAAACTGGGTGTGTGAGTAGTGAGTAAAGCAAATTAAGGTAGATGGTTCAAAGGCCAAATGAACAGCCTCCAAGGTTGTCCATGAGGAACTGGCAACATCCAGTGACACGCAGATGCTAGTCTGTAATTTGTTAATGCTACTAAGGAGAGAAGGCTCCTTAAAGGCACAATTATAGCCTAAACAATAAAATTCCCACTAGTTAAGGCCATAGGTATTAAATCATAAAATCCCTAATGTTATATCGTGTCAGATGGACATAATTCCAAGATTTTCCGTTATGGTTCCTATTTTGATCACCTGATTAAAGTGGTAGTCAAAGTTATTTCTTCAAGGTACCTAGGTTTTGTTTTAGTGGAGAATGGTATTTAGAAACTACTACTTAGATGGAATGTTTTAGAAACTAAGATCTAGGAGTTAGAAGTGCTCATTACTGTGGGTTTGTGTCCCTATTCCTAGGGCTTTTTAAGTGGGCAAAGTTGAAAATGTGTATGCATGTGGATATGCATGTGGATTTGAGTGTGATGTGTGTCTACATTTGTATATTGATCTCTATAATCTGATAATATTCAATTCAACACTGCATGGTTTATTTTCATTTTAATTTCCCCTCCTTTCCATAGTTTTAACACTCTAGTCCACCAATGAAAAATCTGGTTACCATTATCAATAAATATGCTTTTTGGATCATCACCCCTCCACCAAGTAACCAAATCTGGCTGTCACTCACCTCTGAGCACACACTACTCGAGTTCTGCCACCTAGTGACAGAATACATTGCCACCATCCCACACACATTTTCTTCCCTTCATTCCTCTCCCCTCCTCATCTCTATCTCCGAGGCTCAGACAACTACTTATGCTGTACTACTGTCCCCTTCCTAGAAGTCTTGCCATGTTCCAGCTCCAATAGCCTGTGCCCACTGTTTCCACCCAAAGAATGCTCTCCTCACTTCATGCCAGGCCATTCTGATGCACAAAACCCTCCTCCACAGAGACCCTTCTCATTCCTTCGCTGGGCTTACTAACCCTCCCTTCATGTCTCTTCCCTTCCCTAGATGCCCACTTCATGACTTTTGGACTGAATTATTCTGAAGGTCATGCAGGAAGCAACATGGAACTTATTTTTACTTTATTTTTTGGTACCAGGTATTGAACCCAGGGGTGCTTAACCTCTGAGCCACATTCTTAGCCTCCCCCCCCTCACATTTTATTTTTTAATTTTGAGACAGCATCTCAGTAAGTTGCTGAGGTTGGCTTTGAACTGTGATCCTCCTGCCTCAGCCTCCTGAGCTGCTGGAATTACAAGTGTGCACTACTACACCCAGCAGCAACTTGTAGTTTTAAAATAGCTTTTTGTACATCAATTTTATGGGTTATTTTATAGTTAACTAGCAGAAAGTGTAGATTAAAATTCTAGCACCATATTCAGTTAAAATAATTGTGCTAAATAATTTAATCCCTTAAATTTTTTTCTTTTGGTTCAAACCCTGAAGTATAGTATAGGTTCTCATAAAGACTTCATCTGTGGGTGCTCAGTGGTTGGAGCATTTGCCTGGCATATGTGAGAATCTGGGTTCAAACCCCAGTGCCATTTGTTGGAGAAACAAAGGCCAGATGTAAAAATAAAAATTTTTTAAGAGAAGGGACTGAGAATCTATTTTATTTAGTTTTTCATGTGGCTTTTTTTTTTTTTTCTCTGACACTGTTGTGTGCTGGGGTTCAAACTTGAGTCCTTGTGCATGCCTGGCAAGTATCATAACCACGAGCCCCACTCCAGCCCTCTCCCTCTCTAAAAAAAATAGACTTCATATGCCCCTCCATCTTAGGCATTTTGACAAAATTTATATTTTGGGGGGCTGGGGCAATGACTCAGTGGTTATGGTGCTTACCTGGCATGTGTCAGAGCAATGAAAGCCATGTGAAAAACTAAATTGATTATCTCTCTCTCTCACTGTCCCCCTCTCTCTTTTAAAAAAATTTACATCTTTCATAATTTGAGAGGCATGGTGTCAGTGCTTTCATGTATTTTATATTTTGGTATCATACTTTTAAAAAGTGCATAAAATGTGCAGATTTCTTTTTTTAAAAAAGGAGAGAGAATTTAGTTTTCATCTGGCCTTCATTTCTCAACATTTAGTTGTGTATGTGGTGCTGAGGTTCAAACCTGGGTCCTTGCTCATGCCAGGCAAGTGCTTTAACTGCTGAGCCACTGCACCAGCCCCAAAAGTGCAGATTTCAAAAAGAAAAAAATTATGAGTATCCATCATTGAGATTATGAAATAATTAAATCCTAGAAGCCTTCATATGCTCCTCTCCAGTTGCATCTCCTTCCCCATCTCTAAGATAACCACTAATGACTTGCAGATTACTCTTGCTTTATAGTTTTCCCAACTACGATCTATGAACTCTGCTCTAAATAATATATTTAGTTCTGATTCTGACAATTTGAGCAGAAGGAATGAATTTAAGGACAGAAGCAATATACTGCTACTAAATAAAGGCCAACAAGTCGTACGTAGTCTGACTGCCTTTCCGATGTGTCCCTTCTGGAGAAGTTAGTTGGCAATGTCATGAGTGAATTTCTAGCTCTCTCCACAACTGAAGTCTGTGGAAATCAGATGTAGAACTGATACTTTATTTCTAGCCACTACATAGAACAGGGAAGAAAAGACTATTAGCTGTGGTAAGCTCACCAAAGCCCAATATTAGTTTCAGAAACAGGTTGAAGCAAAAGGCCAAAATTAGTATTCTTAGTTGGTTCAGTCAGTCAGCACAGCACAGCAGAAAGCAAGCACTTAATTTCCATCTGGTTAAGAAAAGGGATACTGAATCTGGGCCAGATTTGCCTGAGTGTAATGTCCTCAGGTTAAAAAGAGGGTTCAATGTAGCAGGAATCTTGGTAGACAGTCATTAATAAGAGTTTGATTCTGGATTGGCTGTTCTACATCAAAAGGTACAACTATTGAGCTGAGAAGTCATTTAGCCTTCCTAGATATTCCTTTGGCTTTTTTTTTTCTTTTTTTGGTACTAGGGATTGAACTCAGGGGCGCATCACATCCCCAGCCCTTTTTATTTTCCATTTTGAGAGGGTCTCAGTTGTTTATGGCCTTGCAAAACTGCTGAGGCTGGCTTTAAACTTAAAATCTTCCTGCTTTAGCCTCCAAAGCTATTGGGATTACCAGCAAGCACCACTGCACCCAGCCTGCTTTTATTATTGTTTTGGCAGAACACTTTAAAACTAAGAGCATGCAGGAGGTAAATGAGACTTGGGATGTCTAAAAATGGCTGGCCACCTTATATTTAGTTGATAGTTTGGTTGTGTATTGAATTCTAAGATGGAAATGATTTTCTCTCAAGATTTTGAAGCAATTGCTCATCTGTGGTTTTACTTCCAGCACTGCTATTAGGAAGTTCAAAGCAGTCCAGATAAATTACCTTTATATGTGATTTTTTTTTTTCCTCTCCTGGGAAACAGACTTCTGTGAAGATTTTGAAATTTAACAATGATGTGCTGACATGGGTTTATTTTCATCCTCCCTGGTCTTTGCAATCTGGATACTTTGAAATTTGAGGAAGAAATTCATTTTGTTCCTCGTTTCCTGCCCTTCTCCCACATTTTCTCTTGCTGACTTCTTGGAACTTCTATTATTGGAGTATGTGAAATTCTAGATATGCCTCCCACTTTTTTTTTTTTTTGGCTTTTTACTCCATTTTCTAGGAGATTTTCTCACTATGAACTTCCAAGTGTTTTAAGTTTTTCCTTTCTGCTATAATCTCTGAGAACGTCTATTATTCAGGATCCTACTGTTTTAAGAACACAGGTGTTCTTGTAATTACATGATATATGTATTCCTGAAAAACTTTCATCTTGCAAAAACATTAAAAATAAGAGGGGTAATGGGAGATATAGGTTTGCGTAATATCCCTCAAATATTATGCACCTGAAATCATAGCACTATTCAAAACCAGAAGTTGGTACCTGGACAGTTAATTTGGGCCTCTTAGACTTCTCCGAGCATAGGGAGAGACATCAGAGAAGTTAAAAATACTAAAACAATAATAGAATAGCCTGAAGATGGGAGGGAGGGTCTGGAGATGAGGATGGAAATCAGATGGATGAGGCAGTCATTGGAGATGATGGATGTGTTTATTTTGATCATGGTGATGATTTCATTGTTTTATATATATATATATATATATATATATATATATATATATATATAAAATTTATCAAGTTATACTTTATTGTATATCAATTATACCTTAGTAACACTGTTAAAAAAGAACAGAAATGCTGGTAACACACTAAGATTCATAAGTAAGCGGAGATCTATCCAAACCATCAGGCTGCCAATTTGAGTAGTTGTTCAACTGGCCCCCAAGTCAGCAGCTACACATAACTTGGAGCATGTCTCTCTGGGGAGGAAGTACTGGGTATAAGCACTTATTTTACAATTTAAAATAGCATACTTGAAAGGTACTTGCTGCCAGTATAGCAGCTAAGCAAAGACCTTGTTGATACTCATAAATCTGCTCTCTGGCTCTTCTTAAGTTGAAGGGTTGTCCCACATAGAAATCACAATTACTTCCACGCTAATACTTACAAAATTCTCTTCTTTACTAGTAGTTTATGAGCTAGTTCACACAATAATAATATACTGGAGTCAAACCTTTTTTTTTCCCGTCTTTGAGTTCACTATTAGATTTGTCAAATTTTTCTCCTGTTTACTCCAAATTGGGTTTTTTTCCCCCTGCTTTTTATCTCTATCACTTCTGATTTTTTTCCCAAAATCTAGTGGTCTTTTTCTGTCCATTCTTTTAAGGACAAAAAAAGTCTTATATCTGCATGCATGCTTGAAGCTTACATATTTTTAACTTCATTTCAGGTATCCTAGGTGGGTTCTTTACTGGGGACCCTGACATTAGTATCCTTTTGGGCTGCTCAGTTTCCCACAGCAGTCTACTACTAAGCTTTTGAGGATTTGCCTATTAAACCTTACAAAGTGAGAGGAATGAGGGTTTTGCGTTCAGCATTATGTATGTGTATATATAAACTTGATTGCTTCTCGTGTATTGTAGTATTCTTGAGGATGCCCTAGCATTGCTTTGTCCTAGAATGAACATTCAGTGTTCTATGGGAGTGGGGAGTATAGTTACTTGGAGGTGTTCTCAAACAGCTTTCACTTAGTCTTCTTAATTTTCATCCTTCATTTCCAATTCCAGGGGCCCTGTTCCAGTATCTTTTAAGAACACTGCAGTATAAATTGGGCTTTTCTCGTGCTAACACATTTATGCTTCTGTTTTCCAGCTTCTAAAATTTTATTTCTATCATCACTTGTCCCATTTTTCCAATTCATTTTTATATTCCTTAGGATGGTACAGTAGAATTCTGAAAGGGAGTGAAATTAGGGTGTGTTTAACATACTATATTAACAGCTACGGTATTTCATTAATTTTTTTGGCAGGATCATTACTAGAATGATCTATTCTCATGGAAAAATATTAATGTGGTTTTCAAATAATTCAAAATTAAATATACAAATATAATTTCAAATTGCAAATATAGACTGTTTAATGCCTGGCAAAGAATATGGTTGCATTTAATTCACAATTTGTAATATGTGAAAGCTTTTTGAGAATCTGACTTATGTTGTCCTTTTCAGTTATTGGCCCTTTTCTTTTTATTTTTGTTGTTACAAAGTATGAATAAAGATTTGCCTAGCAAAAAATGTAGCTAGTGTGACCAAGGTAAAAATTATCCACTTTTTTTGATACTGTCTTATAATGAATGAAGGCAGTTTATTATTGTGCAGCTAACTTTCAGGCATTTAAGTTTATTTCAGCTATTGGGAAAAATGGGTCTCCTTGGGTTTCCAATTTAGGAAAAATTTTAAGTCCAGCAGGGACATGAGCTGACCTTGCATGAAGTCATGGAAGTTATGGAAGCCAAACAAGTTAGGGTTAAAGAAAAGTTGCTCATTATTCTGAGAATTTGGATATACGTAATGGGTGAAAAGGAGGTGCCATCCTCACTGATTTGACTCAGGTAGTTAAGACTTAACCAGCTCCAGTCTTGGCTTAACAGAGAATTGGCATTTTACTAGGAGTTATGGTGTCCAAAATTATTAATTACAAAGTTGAAATGACAATAAAAGATAAAGGAAAATTCACAAAGATAGGTAGTACAATGTTGTCATTAGGTTCTTGTTGACTTGGCTTAAACAGGTGAAGCACAATTTCCCTAAAACAGTTAAGCCTAGAAAGCTTCACACACCAAATTTATACCAACACACTTGCCAGCACTAGCGTTATGTAATTAAAAAGGCAGGTGGCAAGCAGTTTTTACCCCCACAGGCCCGCATACATAGGCCTGGAAGGCAGACTATACAAGGAGTTGTGGATATGTATGTTTAGAAAGGGCAGGTAGATAGAGAAATCAGGAACAGGCCTTCTTACCATTTACAAAGCCTGTATAAGGAGTACTAGAAGACAGTGAAGCTTATGGGTACAATCCTTTATGGCACAGTGACTTGCATTAACATAGTCGGGTGTGTTGGAATCCCACACATCCATGCAATTCCTCCCCTCTAGGAAGGAGGTTAATAGAAAGCTTAAGTTCTTTCTCCTGGAGGCCTACCATTTTAAGGTAGTTTGGGATTATCAGTATACCTCCTTTTCCCAGGTATTGTATTAAGGTTTTTATTAAATATTAGTAGTTGTGTTTAATTCAAAACAAATCTTCCATGCTAAACAGCTATCCTGAGCTGAACAGAACTCCCAATGAAGCCAAAAGTAAGATATTTTTATCTAGCTAACAGAATTTGGAGGAAGGTGAGATTCATAATTATTGCACAACTAAGACTTCTGTTAAATGTGTATTATAATAATTTACCCACAGACTAGTTCTGTTGGTGGTAGTAATCAATAATTTCATCAACAACATTGGAAAGGATGGAGCATTATGAAATTAGAATTCAGAAATGAGAAACAGTGCCAATAGTTTTAAAAGTACTTACGGCCTTGTAATGATAAAACAAGGGTTTAGACAGGTCCTCAAATCACAGAGAAAAATTGGGGCTTTGGAAAAGTAACAGCCTCACTTAATTTCTTCTAGTTTTCCTGTCAGTCTCAGGTGCCAGTGTTTTTTTCATGTGCGGAGGAGACAAATTCTTGTTTGTGCTACTAGTTAGTACAACTGGTGTTTGACCTCGGGCAAATAGGTCTTGCTGGGCCTTACAGTCTTCAACTGTAAGGCATATTTTGCCCAGGAAGTGCTTCAGATCATTTCCAATTCTTGTTAAGGCTGCCCTTAAGAAAGGAGAAACGTACTTTGCACAGAAGGTAAACAGAACCATGACCCCAGATTCTGGACTATGTTAACCTCAGAGTAACCAACCTCTTGGAGTCAGTTTGCTCCTATTCAAATTTCCAAATGAGCCTCGTCCCCTGCGTAACTAAACTGTGGTGGCCCTGGCAGCCCGCAAGGGTGTCTGTCGCTCGCCACAATCGCAGGCCGGCTCTCTTCCTCCTTGAAACCCTCCCAGAAGGATTCACCCCAACGCGCTCTCGGCAGGAAGAGAGGGAGAGACTGTCAACCTCGGAAGACGCTCGGAAACCCCTTCCCACACCCAGAGGTCCTGGCCCCGAACATACTTCACCGCCTCCAGACCCCAGAATCCGGAAAACAACAACACGCCCTGGTGACTTCCCCGCAAGCCACAGCCGCAAAAGCCAGCGATCTCTCCTCGACTCCTCGGCCGCGAAGCCCGGCTGGGGAAAGCTC